>JBCJKH010074085.1:4139-17780 GCA_039877255.1 Loriculus beryllinus | reverse complement strand
TATAGCGTATAAATGTATAATATAGTTCTAGTACGTGTATAATTTAAATGGTTGTGTTATTTACACTACAAAAGAACTGTGTTACGTGCACTTTCTAATTTTCATAACACTTTCATTATACATTGGGTAGTAAGCTCCAAACAATGAATAAAATTGCTAGTGTTCTTTCAATGAGCTCGTAAATGTCACTGAAGAAATTGCTGTCGTGTTAAGGGTGAGTTGGTTTTCTGGTGCACTTACACTACTTATCGACAGAACAGTTTGTTCCAATATAAGATTACTACATTTTTCTTTAAAATGTTTTACATAGTATTGTATCATTAAGGATCAAGAAAGCCAGCAACACAAATCAATATCTCACAAAATGTTAGGCTTCTGACGAATGCACAAAATTAAGGAAAGTCAATGGGGAGGCTGTTTCTCTTTCATTCTTGTGCTTCACAGGAAAGAATCTCAGGTCAACATTGTCATAATATTAAGAGGCCCGTGAACAGGCGGTATATCAGGTCAGCAGTAGCAAACTGGTGCTACAGACTGTAGGCCGATTTCCTAATGCTTTGTATTACCATACCCAACAAATTTGCAGGTGTATTTATCTGCAGATCTCCAAAACTGTTCCTGCATACTGTCTCCTCTTTCACCCACACTCATTAGAGTTGGATAATGTTATATCTGATAACCACCAAACAGAAAGGATGTCCTAGACTCATACAGCTACCAGGGTAGGCAGGCATTTTGTCATGTTAGGTATTCAATAGGTGGCTATTGAACATGTGTAAACAAATTTGATTTTGTGTAAGCAAACAAATACACCCAAAATACCTGCCAGTAAAATCAGTAGGTATAAGAAATTACAAGCCAGCTTTGCCATTGTGTCCATTTCTTCTGTCAAACTTACAAGTCACTAACACAATCTTTGTCCCTGCTATCAGGTAGAATAAGTTTTGGTAACATTAGCTTTAATAGCAGATTCAGGAAAGAGCCATCTTTCCAGATTCCAAGTTAAGCAATAGTAAAGCATAACAAACTTTCTTGACATCATCAGCTGATCTAGCCCAACATGCAGAAGCAAATCACCTCCCAGCAATCCCCTCCTTTTAAAATTTTTATTTTAATATTTTCCTACCAACAGGAATCTTAATGTGTGGAAGTTACGTTGAAGGATGAATAGTCCCTGGCAGGTGTTCTTTAATGAGGACTGCTTCCATAGCTCAGTGGTCCACAAACTATAGCACATAGCTCTGTAGTGGCCTAAAAGCCTTAGATGGGTAGTCACAAATGGACTAAACTATAATAAACATGAAGATATACAAATTCACACTGTGTCCAAGAATTCCATGCTGATAATTTCATGGAGTTTTTCTGATTTGCCAGGAGGAAGTTTTCCAGCAATTTGCACAGCTGCTCTGGGCTCTGCTTTGAAAAATGGCCTGGTAGGTTCCTCAAAGGGTACATGGCAGCTGAGGGTTAAAGGTGGCTCATTGGTCTAGAAAAACCTTGGGGGCCATTGCCTTAGCTAATTCTGGGCAATGTATTTTCGCTGAAATCATCAAACCTTGCATTTTAACTCTGGTACTCATTACCATTCTTTTTTAATACCATAAAAATTAGAGATAACAGTGCATGAACCCTGAAAGGCAATATCCCTTGGCCTCACATATGCATAAGATTTCTCCTCCTCCTCTCCTTTTTTCTTTTCCTTTCTTCCTCCCCTCTAATCTCCCTTCTTGTTGATTGGTCTTTGATAAACAATAACATACAAGATGCAAAACTCACAGGCAATCAAACACACACAAGTAAATCCATACAACAGGCAGTGTCTATGCACCGCTGTGAGTTGCCCTCTTCTTTGCTTGTTTCATTCTTAATTCGAGTCCCTGAGGAATTTTTCTGTTTGCCAGAGACACACTGGACCCTTCTGATTTAACATGTTTTAATTCTTCCAATTCTCTTTGATTTTGAAAGAAAATTGTAATCTGTGTTGTCATCTCTGAGCCTGTCTTTGTCAGCAAGGCTGGAAGAATATGCTCTGATCAAATATTTGGGTGTGTGCTTTTCACTCTGGAGCTGAGGAGCTAAGATCCATGACATATCTTGGATGGTGGCCAAGTTTAGATTGCTAATAATTTAAAACAATCACCACCTGCTTCAAAGAGGGGGGGAAGGACATTTCCTTCTTTCTGTTCACTGCGTTAGGTTCAGCAAAATCTTTTACTGCATAAAATTGGAATGTAATAGCTGTAAGACTGAGAACTGAAATCTTGCACTAAGCACTTCATTGCTGTAGGGGGGTTGGGTTGGGTTTGGGTTTGTTTTTTTCTGTTAAAAACATAGGCATAAAATGCTTTTTCATACCTCTGTATTAGGTACTCTGCCTCATAAGACCTGCCATTTAAGAAATGTAAAGCCTACCTCTACCAGCCTTCTGATGAGGTCTAAACGGAATGAGTGTGTTTATACATATCTGTCATTAGATCTGTACATTTGTAAAGTAGAAATATCTGTATGTCTGTTCCAGAAAGGAATAAAACTGCCTTTGCAGATGCATGAGGTGGAAGCTGGATGAAAGCCATCCTCAGATGCAATTTGGGTTGCTTTGGAAGTCACACAAGCTTCTCCAAAATACTCTTTCACCAGAAGCACGGCACATCTCCATGTTTCCATCAGGACCGCCACTCTTTTTCATTCAACTGAAGAAAAGGCTTTGGTTGCTTGCATCTTGAATTTTCTGCAAAGGGCCCAGCTGACCTACAGCAACAAAGGGCCAGGAAGATGTTTTGATGTTTGTTTCAGGCTACCAGTAGGTCCAGGAGATGGGCTGAAAAGCATCATGTCACACAGCATGAGCTGGTTTTGTAGGCAAAAGTGAGGAGGAGGATTTACTGAAGCATCCACAGAGATGGGGCTGAATCCCAGCAGTGGGACACAGACATATCTCACAGGGAGATTTGGAGACACTGGAGTGTGGTGCCAGGGATTTGGGCTGCACACCTTGCCTCTGGCAGGAGGGGTCAGTTGCAGGTGGGGCAATGGGCGCAAGACCTCCAGAGCATGAGGTGCATGTCAAGCTTCTAATTAAAGGTTTATTTCCCATTGGCCAGGGGCTGCTCTCACTGGAAATGGTCTGCTTTACTGGAAAAGGGTCATATCTGCTATATGAGATGGTATCTGCTGTGCTTCTTCAAGCAGAGTCAGAGATTCAGGTCTCTTTCAGCTAACTCAAGGGCCTTCAGCCCAACACCTCCTGCACTTCCCCAGGGAAAGAGAATATCTCTATCCTCCCACCTTTGGGAAACAGCTCAGACTTGAACAGTTTTTATTTATCCTTCTGAAATTACAATGTGTCCTCCCTCTACAACTGTCTAGGCAAAAAATGAGTTCTAGGGAAGGAACAAGAAAAGAATACTACAGAGATGTCCAAAGCTGTAGGATTTGCTTCTTTACATACAAAGTAATTTGCTGAGAAAAAAAAAATTAAAAAAAAAATTCAACTCCATTTTTTCCCCCTCCACAGAGTCTAGAGGACATGGTGCAACAGAAGTTGTAATAGGAGTATATTGCAGCTTCACATTTTTGGGGGCTTTCATGTATGGTGAGAATGATTGTCCGTTCATGCAGATTCAAAGATGGGTTTTTTTCCTTAGCTGCTCCTTAAACAGCACAGTCTATATTTGACAAGTTAGAGGCATTAGAGAATAAATTCAGAGAGATGAAAATAGAATTTCCAAAAAAGTTTTCCTTAGACTTCAAAGCAGATAAAAAGGATTCAGGGAAGTTTGATCATTATTTTATAAGTACGTACAAGAGAAGGAGAGAACGAAGGCCACAGTCAAAGAAAAGTCTAGTTTAATATTTCTCTTGTGGGCATATATAACGAGAAGTGGAACACCACAGTTTCTCAGTGTTCATAGGATAGCAATTCACTGCCATGAAATTGTATCTGGCTTCTTAAAAAATTCCTTCACTTCCCTATGCTTCTCTGAGGTATGAGAACTTGCTCTGAAGGCTCACAGATGTTGACCTGTAGTGGATGGACTATCCCTAGAAAAAATAAAACCTAACAGACATGTAATCTTTTTTTTCTTTTTTTAAGCTTTCCACCTGAAAGGCAGTGTATCTTCTTTAGAGAAACTAATAGAGAAATTAATTTTTAAGGCACCCTTCTAAATTCTTCAGGTTTGCGAGAAGTCAGACAACAAAGAATATGTGAATAGCATTCCTGATTGAGGAAAATAGCATTTCAAAGTTTTAGCATTTGCAAAACAACTGATGTAAGTGAATGTTGACAAAATTGCAAACAATGCACAAAGAAATAAGGCTGCAAAATAAATTCAGAATTAAACATAATGCTTGATTCTAAGGTTTTATTTTGAAAACTGGATTTTATTTACAGTTTAATGCAGGTCAAACTACATACATCCATACCAGGAAATTAAGCAAATGCTAAAGTGTTTCCAGCTATGGCATTCCATCACCGTTACATTTAAATTGTCCCCTGCAGATCTTTGGCCCAGGCCAATAAGAACTCTTCCAAAAATGTCCTGGATATGGTTTAGCAGCTACCATGGACCAGGGACCATTTCTGCTGCATTGTTTGGATGTGATCACCCTGTGCAGAATATAAGGGAACTAGCTAACACAAGTGCTGTGTGCTAGTTTGCTCAAGTATCAAAGAACTGTCCCAGTTGCATATAATCTGCTTGCATAAACATGACAACTTGATCTGTATCATGCCAAAAAAGAAACCTGAATGAAAAAATCAATGACCATAAGTGAAAGAGTGCATAATGTATTTATACTCGAAGAACATGTACTTGCTCGTGCGTATGCTAGACACAAGACTGAGCCCAAGAGCACAGTGACAGTGACCATTACTTAACAACAAGGAATCTGTCTTCCTGGGCTTAATTGACTGATTTTCTTTCTTATTTCTGTGCTGAAAATTCAGAGATACACTCGCCTTATCAGTATGAAAAACAGCATCTTTCTCAGTGGCTTCCTGGCACAGAGAGGATTTGTCTTTGGAGATGCACGTGCATGTTACTTTGCCATGAGGTACTTTTGAATTTTTAAAACCTCATGCAATTCTGGTTATTGGCAAAAAAGGAACAAATAAAGGTATGTCATGTGTGTAACACCAGACTGCTGCAAAGATCATAGGACTAGCACTGGACAAGCCAGCTCTGAACTAAATCATATCAGTGTGACATTGATCAAATGGATACAGGAAGCTGGAATCAGCAGCAACTCAGGTGTTTCCAGCAATGTGGATTCCCCCTTAGTGACCACGCAATGATGCAGTTAGTGCTTCAGTACAAACTGAGGAGAACTGGGGTAGGCTGCTTGCATGACCATTTTTGCTGTATGAGAGCTTGGTTCTGAAAGCACCTGAAGTAAATGTTACTCAGGTTAGTTATTCCATCAGAGTCATTAAATGAATAAAGTATTTGAGGACTGAGCTCTAATTTTGGTAATCAAATATCAAGTTAATGATTCTGTTCACTATAATACTTACCAAAAGGCAAATGTTTATGCATTTTAATATGCAAATTTCTTCACCAAAAAGCACAACTGAAGAATGGACATTGTTACAGCAAGACAGAGACCCTCACATCTTTTGTTGGTTGAAAGGACTTTGAGATTTGTATGTTATGAACAGCTATTGGTCTGATGTACCCAGTTATGCAGCTATTTTGCTGATAGATACGTTACTCATCCAACTTGCATGAATGACCAAGGGGTTTATTAGGCATATTGGAAGTGAGTGTTTTGAGCTGTGATGATTTTTTAAGGCATGATGAAGGGTCCCATCTACCCTAATCAACTTTGCATAGCTGGGGCTCAACTTCCAGTGTTGTCTTTCATCAGTGCAAGTGTCAGTCATTGGCCAATGCGTTGCCCACAGCCCTCTGCCCTCATTTCTTCGTGGCGGGATGCATGTTGTTCTTTCAGGACAATTTCTTTTCGCCTGCTTTCCCAGCTTGCTTGGCCATGACAGGTCTGCCCTGGTTATGGCATTCACCATATGGCTGGGCTTGGCTCCACCCTATCTTTTAATAATTCCATCTCATTGACCATCCCCCTTGCATTACTTTCACCGAGGGCATTTCAGAATTCAGCCCCAAACTATTGGTTCTGACTAGCTTACCCATGTTAAATCTGAAAATATTAGCATTCATTTTCCGCTCGGTGATAGCCCCTGAAGTGACCTTAGTAGGTTATGTCTCATTTCATATATTTTCCTCCTATGGTAAACTGATACAGTGTTGATACAGCTATAGCTATTAAGTCACAGCTTGAATTCAGATAAATGCGTGTGGAAACACGGGTTTGGAATATCACATAATTCATAGGCATTCATTCTCTCCCTCTTTTTCTGCACGCTTAAGTATTGAAAATAAATGAAAATATTTTAAAAATCTACTGCAAATTTTCCAGAAAACAAAAATATTGAAAAAACAAATACATGTGTGGTTATGTACAGAACGGACTCCAGACCTCCTGCTGTTCTGAGGGGCTGATGCAGATTCACATTCCAAATTAAAAAACTAAGCTGGCTAAATATTTGTAAGAAATTTTTTTTCATGCAATTTATTTAAGCTGTTGAAAGGCAGAGAGGGAGCGCTGCTTACTTATTTTCATCTGCGAGAAAGGAGAGCTCTTTAAAAAATGGAAGTTATTCAACAATCTCCTATTATTACAGTACCTGCAAATACATCAGTAGCATTATAATGTTTTTAATTACTACTTTTAGATATTTTTGGTAGAATGCTTAACCAAATTGTAATTTGTCACCTAAGTCCATTTGTCTACACACTTGGGATCATATGGGATTGTCTCCTCATAATCTGAGCCTCATGTTGAGGCCAAGAACTTTCCTACTGCACCATTTTGGAAGAATTGCCTATAGCCATATTTCAGCCTACTTTGGCATGTACAGCAATATAGTTTTAATTACCTCTGTGCCTGCTATTTGCCATAAGGCTGTGGCCTCATGCAGCACAAAGGGTAAATACTGATCACCATGCTAGTGGTTGTTCATTATTTCTTGCCAATCATCTTATTTAATGTGGCAAATTCTTTGTGTCTTGTGAACTAAGAAAATAAGGAAAGACTTATTTCTTTCTGAGCTTTGTCAGGGCACTGGTTGCTTTGATATCAAGCAAAATGAAAAACTAGAGAGGTAAGAACATAATACCTCTTGGATGGGAAGGAATAGAGATTATTTTACTCTTCTGTGTTGATGCATAGGTGGATTAAGCAGCATCCATCAACTTAGGGTACCCTACTTGTAACACTCAAGACCTCATTTTATCCAAGTTCATATGCATTATATGTCAAAACACTGATCGTGTGCACAGCTGGTCTGCAGGACAGTATTGCCAACTTCTTGGTTTCTCATGAAGAGCAGGCTGGTGGTGGGGACTGCAGTCACTCCCATGATGGTATAGAGGATGAAATTTGCAGTAGAGAGTCTCCATTAGGATGACAAACCTCTCAGCTTGGTCCCTTTCCCTATTTTCTCTCTTCCCTGAGCCCAGCAGCCTGCTAGGGGTGCTCAGGGACAAAACTGCTGCTCAAGACCCTTTCCACATCACTAAGGGCAGGGCAGGAGAAAGAGGGAGGCTTTCCTCCCATCCCTGTTCCTTCATTCTGGGGAGAGGCAGCACTGCTAGAGGGGCTGGGATGCGAGCAGAGACAGATCCATAATTGTAAGAAGACCTAGCACCAACCAAAAATTTCTTTCCTCCTCTTTGTTCTCAATAATCATTTAGCTGGGAAAGGCTTTTTCTCTGAAACTTTATTTAATAAAAGACTCTCTTTTAAATTTTATATCCTCTTTCAACTGACAGAAAAACATTGCTCTGTGCCAGCATTTGAAGTTTGGTATAGTTACAGTAAAAAGAAAGAAAAAGATTATTTAATGGGTAATATTAAACCCTGAAATCAGTACAGCTCTATACATATAGCTAGAGATATATGTACACTGATGGCACACCAGAGATATAGATATACAGCAATATAGCCAAATCCCGTATAACTATGTATTTATAATGTAACTCTACAGTATTATAAGAACCTGTATACGAATCATATGCTTTTTATCTGGCACCATTTGATTGCATGTGTTTCTGTTCTGGTTTATTGCATATCAGCTAATCGCATAATTCGGCTGGATGCATACTAAATTGAAGTCCAAATGCTGTTCACTGCAGTATAATCCCTCTGGATAAATAAATAGTCAGTATACCCATTGGACTGCATTCCCCCATCACTACTTTGTAAACAGCTGTTAGCATATGTTGTAAAATATAAGACAAAATCTGCTATTGCTACATATAAAAATGTGGCTGATACGTTACAATCTTCACTGCAGTCATTAAAAGGAATGTGCAAAACACTGAGGTGAGCTGAGAAAGCACTGAAATGCTTGGTTCTTTCTGTGGCAGCTTCAGGTGAGGGCAGGTGCTACTCCAGGAGCACACAGCTGGTATGGTGAAAAGGAAGGCCCTTCTTTCAGGGATTTCTGCAGACCAAACCTTAACTCTAATGAGGTCTTGATTGATAGACTGCACAGGCAAAATATAGCACCTGCAAGTGCTTTCCTGATCTGTGCATGTTAAGAAGATAAGGCAAATCAAAATAAAGCAAAGCAAATAAAAAGAAGGTGTCTTTTCCACATGTGCTGCCATGGAGCATCTTCTTTCCACGTGCCTCCTTGACAAGTAAGGTTGCCCTTGCTTCTCACAAGAGCAAGCAGCAGCCAATACATACGTGATTTTTTGAGGAAAACCATACCCAGCTGCTTTGTGCAGCATGTTTTCCTCCTAACTTTTTTAGCTGGGAGGTCAAGGGGGCAGGTAGGATCTTAGGACTGAGGTGGGAAGGTTATGGTAGCCCAGGGAATGGTTGTGGGCAAACTCACAGAGACAAGTATAGAAGTGAGGGCTGCACACGTGATGGGAGGGAGCCTTTGCCTGATTCACTTCCCAGCCTTCAAAGCATGGTGCTGACCGAGAGGCTGTGGGCTTCAGTGTTCAGTCTACCATCTCTCCAGGGATGCCTTGTGGCAAAGCTGGCTGCATCAGCATTCTTAACAGCAGCTTGAAAGCCTGAGTAACTGATCATAATGGTCCCCTTCTGGCCTGAAATTCAATGAAATCTTTATAATTCAATCTTACCCATGGGGTAAGACTGCAAAAAGCAATGGTCCCCAAACACTCTCCCAATTTTGAATCCTCTCTTTAGATTTATTTTTTCTTTGATCCTGCAATCAACCAGTGTTTTGCTTTTGATTTTATCATTCTCACTCTCCTTTCTTTCTCCATTGAGCAAACTCAATTCTTGGAGCCCGATTTGAGAGATCTGGAGCCAGAGTTTTCCCTCCCAGGAACACAGGAGGGGTAAAGCAGGAACCCCTCACACTGCACATCAGCCTCATCAATCACTTCCTCCCTCTTTCTGGGAAAAGCTGTCCAAATCTAGCTTAAAATCATAGTGAATAATATGCAGATGTTTAAGTAGGTGTGTTAGAGGTCTGTTATTTTATCTTACTCTTCACTTGCTATCAATATATCAAAACTAAATGCAGCTACCAGAAGCCAGTCTCCATCACTTGGGCTGCTACCATGCTCCAGTGAGGTAAAAGAGGGGTATAAAGTGAGGATGCTGAAAATAAGATTCTTGTCACTGAGGCCCATAGTGTGGCAGGATTAGAAAAAAGAGTTATACATTTCTGTGGGAAATGGAAATATCCACACTGATATTAGATAAGAGAAAGACATTCCCACGCTGCAGGGCAACGACTACATAGATTGATAGGAAACTTTCCCTATAGTTAAATAAATTTAGAAATTATTTTACAAGGTTTCCTATGCCCTGCTCTGAAATGTCTGCTATAGCCACAGTGTTTACATCTGATGGCAGAGCGGGAAATCTTCCACTATTTCTGATTTAGAGGTGGCTAGGTATATCTTGGAAATAAGCTGTGTGCATTTCCTCTAATTCATTTTGATTCAAGGGTGTTCACATCTCTGTGGTTCTATTTCCATTGGCAATATAGGAAATGAGTTCACTGGCAGGAAAGCTCGTTAAAATTATGAGATTTACAGGAATATCAGTGACTGGTTTTTGAAAAAGTCTGGTGGAAGTTGTGAATTATTTGCCCAGGAAAACTAAGGAGTATCTGAAATGCAGTACATTGAGCAATTCCCAGTGACCTGCTTACCAAAAGGATTTGGCATAATTTAGGATAAAATCTCAAACACATTTGATATAATTGTAAATTATTCATGCATACCTTCAAAATGGGAAAATTAATTTTGTCAAATACATTTTTTTTCCCTAGTTTGTTCTGTTATAAAATTCCAACTAAGATGTTAACCTGTGCACAATCTTTAAAGGTATCTACCTTTAAAACTGTGTTAAAATAACAAAAGTGACCAGGAAAATCCAGCTGGGAATTCTGTTGTAATTTTAATGCAGCTGTATTACATATCTTATGTACTTCACAACATGCAACCTTAATTCTGCAAAGAGCCAAGCATGTGTTTAAATTTATACATTTTGAGTTTTAATGAGGGCTCATAGAGTGTAAAATCAAGCATACATAAAATCAGATTAGGAGTTAGTGTTAACACTGGAGAGGTACATTCAGACACTGGAGGGAGAAAAAAAGAACATGTATTGTATATGAGAGAACTTTGACAAATTAACTTTAAGCTTCAGATGCTTTTTTTACTTTTTAGAATACGGTCTTCAACCCCAGAATTACAATAATACTGTGCTTTCTCACTCCATTTTCTTTCTGTTCAAGCAGAGTTTTGGGATACTATCACTTCATACAATTAGTCTCTTTTTATGAGAAAGCATATTCTTAAATATAAGTGTCTGTTGCTGGATCCTATTCTTCATATTAGTGTATCACCTGACTTTTGTAAGACTCCAGCTTATCTGACCACCGTTCCAAGGCAATCCATTATTCTGTCATTGATACTCCTATTATGAGGGGCTTTTTAAATTAATTGACTTCATAGTAAAGAGGAGGTGGTGGGTTTAAATAGAGGTGAATATTTCACAGGGGCATAAGTCATCTCACGCTTAAGCAGCATAAGCTATGGAAGAGAAATACAGCCTTCTTTAATCACCAGATCTAATGTGTATCTCCAGTATTTCATTTATCTTATTCTACTGCATTCTCCATGTAAAATCACTTTAGGTTTTATTCAATCTCTGTGCTGTTTCTTCTGATATTCTTTAAAAAACATACAACTCCTGCACCTTGCAACATAACAACTTGACACACTCCTCTGTCTTTGAAGAAAGCAGAGGCAAAAATAGGGTGTGGGTTTTTTTTTTTTTGCTTAGATACTTCCTCACAGAAAGTAGCTATTTTCTTCTAGGTCAAAGTAATTCATGTCCTTAATCTCAGTTCTCTGGAAGACAGCTTTCTGCTAAAGGGCTAGCCAGGGCTTGGGGCAGCAGTACTTTAGTTTTCTTCAATCTTGGACATGCTTCTCTAACGTGCTTACTCTTAACAGTGAAGGCAGAAGGCAATAACTGTAGTTCGTCACTACAGTGTGTATGAGAAACTTCTTGGTGCACTCCCTTTTGGATGCTTGTGGCATATTTATACCCCAGGACTGTCCCACAAGTGATATTTCCAAAGACCCTCATTGCCACAGATTTTTATCTGTGGCCATGCCCTTGGTCACCATCAACTGAGTTGTATCATACTTAAGTTGAGTCATTACCATACTTATCTCACTAGTCCAACTCTGCAGTCCTCCTTAAGGAATATATATTTCAATCATGCAACCTCTGAGATGTATGCCCTAAAACATTTTAATCCAGCAGCAGTATGAGTTAGCGGTGTATGCAGGTAGTGCAATAGTTTCCCCCTCGATCCACAGGCAATCAGGAGAGAGTAAGCTGCTGTGTGCTTTCAGGGTCATTGCAGCTCTGTGAGGGTAGGAGCCTTGAGACACTCTGCCAGGGCCACCTTCCTCTTCCATCCACAGGTGGAGATGCTCTGAGAGCCCGGTACCCAGCCCTTCCCATCCCCTCCGTCACACAAAGTAGGTGCCCCTATCCCTCCTGCTCCACTTGTGTGGACACCTTCTCACTTCCTCTGCTCTTTCTCACCAGCTGTGGCTGATGATGTCTTCCAATGACACCTAAACCCTATCTCTCCACCACCTCCACTACTGGGAGACTGATACCCAGGTTTGATTTATTCTGTGTCCTTCAGATCTCTGAAAATGCTCTTTCCCAGAGATCATTCCTGTCTTGTTTCAAAACAGGAATGGCCCACAGCAGATTCACCCCTTCTCAAGGCACAGGCAAACCAGGGATGCAGGATTGGAAGAGGGTGACCTTGCTTTAGCTTCATGAGCCACTTCAGTATTTCACTGTGTGGCTAAATAATAAGCAAAATTCGTGACTATGTTTAACAGGTCATATTTTGTCAGCAACATTTTTACTATTTTTTGTCTAAGGAGGTAATGCTGATCTTACAAACAGGGGTGTGATCTCAAACCTCATTCCTGTCAAGTGTGTATAATAATTGAGTTCACCCATTTATCCCTTTAACACAACATTTAGGTTAAGCAGGCGGCCTAAGGGGAACATGTTATTACTAGTCTGTTTTTTATTTTTCTTTGATGTCCTCGATTCTATTCTCATTCATGTATTGGGGTGTGCAGCAAATGAACCTTGAGCATTTATTTTATTTACTAATTTTGCTTACTAGCATTATCAAAAGAGAGGAGCAGCTGCGAGCTTCACAGATTGAGCATATATCTGAACATTTAACAGCCCCAGTTTATCCTGGCTTCAAGGCATCACAATATAATATTCACTGACATGAAAGCTGAAGAAAGGATGTCATGGAAAGTCTGAGTGTCATGCTGTGAGAGGGTATGTACTGTGAGACCCTCACTCCGTTGGCTTCTAATGGGCTAAGTATTGATATGCAAATAAGAGAGGAGATTGTGTGTGGCCTTTTAATACAGTCATAAACATCAGTTCAGAAAAAAAAATTAGTAAGGTCTCTGCTCTCATAGTTCTAACTACAGATGCACAAAGCCCAAAATGAGTACATTCTCACTCAACTGCTTTGAAAGCAAATGAGGCCACTGCAGAAAAATCATGTGTAGGACCTGAAAGCAGAAAAAATCTGATCCAAACTTCAAACACCAAGCGCCAAGGTAGGCTGATAAGCAGAAATGGGCTAACCCATGGTGGGGCTGTAAAAAAAATATCATTTCCTTCATTCCTAACATGCCTCCCTGGGAGCAATACATGTGCCTCTGGAAGATTAGGTGCTGGGTTACCATCCCTGAAAACAGAAATAGGTTTGCAAGGTAACAGAAAGAGAGGCCCAAAGGGCATCTCCAAGGAGGCTTTGACTCTTCTGGTTCTGACACACAGAGATAATACTCATTTCAAGTTTGAAGCAGGGGCAGTGGATGAGAGGAAAGCAGCTGTTAGTTCATCTCAGAAACAAGCCCCAGCATGCCACCAGATTATAGCAGGGCTTCAGGTTGGAGATGGCCCTAGACAGCTAAAAGAGTGAAGTGTTTAAAAAATAGTATTTCTTCTGAAAGAACTGTTACCCAGCTACTTCGGGTTGCCTCAGAT
>JBCJKH010074079.1:5297-16150 GCA_039877255.1 Loriculus beryllinus | reverse complement strand
TTACTTAACACAACATAATCTCAGGCAAAATTTTGATCATAAGGATTTTTCTTTTTTCTTTTTTTTCTTTTTTTTTTTTTTCTTTATTTGAAAGGAGGAAAGCTGTGAAGAATAAAAGAATTGGTGTTGGCTATGTTCACCAGTAGGTTACAATCATATTTCACTCAGTTAATACCTGAACTTCCAAGTGTGTGTGCGCACACATGAATGCACATGAAGAAGCCAAAAAATTAACCAAGGACCAAGACACTAGGAACAATAATTTGTCACAAAGACTGCCAATACATATGAACTGATCTTCAGCTATTAGTTCTGACCCCGAAAAATACACTGAAAGGTTTTATAAATGCTACAGACATATTTTTACCAAAAAAAAGTTCATAGTGTCAGAATAATTCTTGCTAGCCATGCAAATTGTGTGATTACAATTACATTTAGAGGGATTATAAAAATATTTTGAGTTTTTTAATGAGGGTTTCATATTAGCCTGTGGATTTCAGAACTCTATTTACAACCACTGACTACATTACAGTTTATTGCAAAAGCCACTGTGTAACAGGCAGATCTATCACCCAACAGGGTGCTGATTTTAGCTGTATTACTTCATCCTTCACCTGTGACAAACATCTGGGACACCTGGGCCTGGTAGAAATAATATAATCCTAGTAATGGAAAAAGATCTGACTAAGAAACTTCTTGTCTGAGTTGTGCCCATCACAGAATTGCAAACCTTCCTATTTCCAAAATGTTACTTTATGTTTTTACAGTGTTACACTCTCTTAAAGTTCTACTAGTTTAACTGGGGCCAACCTATCACCATACACAGCTGACTACATGAGGAAACTATATATATATATATACATATATAAAGAATTTTGTGACCTGAGTACTTCTGCAGATCAGTGAAGAAAGTAAGTCTAATCACTGGAAGTTATTTCACTGGTGATAGCACTTTACATACAGGAAGATATGAGGCTTAGAGATGTAGGGGCTTTGTCTTGGAGTTTCCATGCATTAACTAACAGTTCATAGAATTATAGAATAGCTAGGGTTGGAAAGGACCTTATGATCATCTAGCTCCAATCCCCTGCCATGGGAAGGTATGCCTCAAACTAGATCATGTCGCCCAAACCTCTGCCTAACCTGGCCTTTGACACTGTCAGGAATGGAGCATTCACAACTTCCATGGACAATCTGTTCCAGTGCCTCACCACCCTCACAGTAAAGAACGTTTTCCTAATATCTAACCTGAATTCCCCCGTTTAAGTTCAAACCTATTACCGCTTCTCCTATCACTGCAGTCCCTAATGAAAAATCTCTAGCATCCTTGTAGACCTGCTTCAGATACTGGAAGGCTGCTATGAGGTCTCCACGCAGCCTTCTCTTCTCCTGGCTGAACAGCCCCAACTTTCTCAACCTGGTTCATAATGGGAGGTGCTCTGGACCCCTTATCATCCTCGTGTCCCTCCTCTGGATTTGTTCCAACCCTCCTCAAGATGTTGTGATTTATTTTTTTTTAATTTAATAATAAATAATAAAATTTTTATAAATAAATGTATTTTTTTCCAAACAAAATGACAACCAAGATAGTTAATCAGTTTTCTACACAAAACTTTCCATATGAAGAGGATGCTCCCTATCTAGTTTAGCTCTCATCCTATAAGGCAGTACCCAACTACATACCTTTTCCTCTCTGCATTTCACAACTAGAAGCTTTTCATTTAAGCTAGAAAGTTAACTCTTTAGCTGCTACCGTATTATTTTCTGATTGTGTCTGGAAGAAGACCTAGTTTATGTCTCTGGAGGGCATTAGAACACGATTATACATCGTGGGGTCAGACTTCTAGCTGGCATTAATTGATGTCTTTCACTGAAGTCTCTCCTGCTCCAGTAATCCAGGGCGGCAGGCGCTCTGACCTAGTAACCAGAAAGATACGTTCCAGTCTATCAATACTGGACAATGCTTTGCTGAAACTCATGACTGTAAATAACTATGGTAATTTGGATTCCACTTTATGATAACTGTTTGCATGTGCCAATTTTCTAATGGCAGAGCAAGAAAGAAGCACCATCAGCACAGTCTGTTCATGTTTCTACTGTTTCTGATGCTGACACTTCTGATGTCCTAAAAGCTGTTGCCATTGATCTCTTCCCTGTTGATGCTACTGCACATCCTTGGGAAAAAAGCCAAAGAGAACTTTCTTTGTACTCTTCTGACAATAATTTTAACCCACTATACTCCCTGAAAATACAGAACCACTGATCCAGGCTGAGATTAAATTTCTGTAGACCTTACAACTCACTTAAAACAATCACTCCAAAGGCATGGAAAGGACTCATACAATACCCTGGGGTGGGTAGTCATATAAGCTTAAAAGCTCTTATTCTATAGGAACAAAACCACAGCTTTTTGATAAAGAAGTTGTTGAATGTATTACCTCATCTTTTCAAAATACTTTCACTTCTGTGTTGCATGCCTGGCTTCCTGATTTACTAGTTACAATTGTATATTCACCTGTTTACGGTAGACATTAACAGTGATTTACACGTTGTAGGGTTTTTTTTCATGGAAACTAAGCTGCAGAAGTCAGGGGTTTGGCTTTGTGAAACCTCATTAGCAGGATCCTCTTTTTTTCCAAACTGAGATGAAACATGGCATTCATATTCAGGTACTCATTCTGACTTGCTGAAATTGGGACTATTCATTGGAATGTTCTGCTTCTGACTCATCTCAAATTTTTCTCAGAAAAGTCTGAGCTCATGCATTTTTCAGACTTTCTGCATACTCTAAACCTGTTTATTCATGGTCAGATTCTTCTACCCTGTCAACAGGATAGCACGCATACTGATTGCCAAAGTGCTATTTATTGAACATGGTACTACTTAATGGAAGTGTGGCTATTTGACTCTTGGCCCAGCACATGTAAAAATCAAACACATTTTAAAATTCTATGTGTTTGAAAAGGATTATAGTACACAAACACCAGAAACATGACTTTCAGAACTACAGAAGAGCTAGCAAAGGTTGCAGAAGATTTGTAAAGATGTAACATTTACGATTATGAGCAAATAAAGATTAAGCCCATTGCCAACAGCAATTTTAGGAAATTCTTTGTTTCAAAGGCTGGTAGCTATTCTACCAGCACCCTGCCCTTAAGTGGGAGTGCCACCTCTGTTTGGTTTTTTTTGTTTTTCCTGTGACTATTTCTTCTGTTTCTCTGTGGGGTTTTTTTTATCTTCCTGAAGTGTTTAAATGAACTTGATAATATTTCCTAATTTAAAAAAATACCTGTCCAGCTAATACAACAGGAGACATCTTTTTTCCAATATCTTATTTTCCCAATTGGGGACTTCGGAGACAAACTGACCTGACTTTGACTTTCCTTGGAGAGCTGGAAATGGAAACAGAGTTATCTGCTGACTCATACCTCCCTTCCATTTGCTTTGATTTTTTTTTTTAAATAAGCTATCTTATCATGTCAAGGAATCTGGACTTATATGTGGCCATTCAGTTAAAATTATTTTGATAGGGTTTTTTTTCCCCCTATCTCCTAAAACATATGAAGCAATCATATTTCCATAAAGCAGAACAGCTTTGAAACACTGTAAGACTTTCAAGCTTGCTTCTCATTACACTGGTCAGTAAACATCAGGATGAACTTAATATATTTTCCATGGAGTAAAAATTTCTAAAATGCAGTTATTAATATGCGATTTTATACTTCACAAAACAAAAGGCAGTAAACATTCTTTTGGCTGATGTGCTTTCAGGAAACTTCTTAAAGTACCGCTTTTGAAACAGAAACATGCTACACTGGTCTGTGAATACTAATACAGAGGTTTGAAATCAGTGAAATTGACAGAACAGGATTTGGTCTGAGTCACATCTGTTAAGACTGAAACACTGACAAAAGCATACTTAAAAAAAAACTCAGTTATTTTAACTATTGAAAAAATGCAGCAAAAATCACTAAAGAGGTACTTTGAATATGTAATTGAACTTAACGCCCCAAATAAAAAGGAAAGACACTGGGCTGTTAACATCAAAGCTCATATTCACAATCTAGGCCTTGCAGCTGATAAGCTAGTTCAGGGAAAAAAAAAAAATAAAAAGAAGGTAAAATCTCCATATTTCAATGTCACTTGAGTAAAACTGACCTGATAAGAGCAAATTTGAGAAGAAAGATAAAGTAAAGTGGGGTCAGATTCTAGATCCCAGTACTTTTATCTGACAAAGTCTTAAGTAATTAACTTCATTAAAAAGTAAATTAAGTATTTCTTAGGCAGCTACAAATGAGACTTTTTTCTATAGACTCTACTGAAATGCTGTTACTGCAGTATCAAAGCAAGTAAGCAACAGATACATTAAAAAGCAACACTGTTCATATAGACATTTCTATGCTGTTACAAAGCACAAATGGTTAACATAAAAGCCATTTTCTTCTGGTAGATGATTTATGGGGGTTTATAAAAAGAATTAATTTTCATGATGATCCACAGGGGGATTCTATTAGCCAAACAGTATGTTAAGAATTACTAAAAAGTATTGTCTTAAAAATCACTGATCTTACTAGAAATTTTTCAAAACAATTTTTATATTAGATGTAGAAGTCAAATCTTTTACACTCTAAACTTTTTCCAGATGTGCTGAGGGTTTTTCTATTCTCAGTATTTCTGTGGAAGCAGACAGTGCTTATCTTCTAACATAGAACTTTTCATATAGGTACAAACATGTATTACAAAATACATACAAACACACACATACTTCCTCATATATATTCAATACACATATAGATAGATTGATCAATCTATTTCAGATGTGACCTGGATTAAAAATACACCTGCAAAATAGTTTAGCTTTAACCAGGGTCATTTTAGTGATTCGTGTTTGTGCCACTATTCTTCAAAGAGCTGCAGTAGTCCACTGTGAAAGCCACAAGCCATGCTTGCTGTAGATAACAGGCAGATCTCTTAAAACTGGCTTGTGTATCAAAGACAGTATCATCGTGACCTGCAATCTCAAGGACATAGATGTAATATCTATTTCTTGATTCTGTTAAAATACAGCTCTGTGCGCACAATAAAGGAGCACCACTATTACAGATGTCTATAAAGTCATACATGTTGCATGAACTGACTCTAGAAATCAAGGATCTCTCACCCTACTCATTTTTGTACACAGATTACTGCAAACATAGACACAGACAACAAATTTTAATTGTGATATTCTATCCTTATTTCTAGTAGTTCAGGTAAATTTAATTGAAACACACACACTGGATTGATGGAAAATGCACAGCTTACTTCAATAGTACAGTGATAAATATTCTCAAGCTAGACATCTAAATAATAATAATTCCCTCTCAAAAATACACAGGTTTGCTGCTGCTTTACAAAACCCAATCTTGATTTGACCTTGAAAGCACAAGCCAGAACACTTTTGTGAGATTACTTGATATATATATATCTATACCTATATATATATTAACAAAAGTTGATTCTTTACGTTTTCCAAAATTATGTTTTTAACTTTTTCTTCTTTCAGCCATTTTAATGCTGATTCTAGGACTAAAAATCAGTAACACATAAATCATGCGACCTTCTGAAACAGGGCTACACATATACAGAGAACAGCAGAGTAAACCATCTTTCAATCTTCCAGTTATACACACCACCCATTACCCACAAAACAAACAAATCCCAAGGTGGACAGATAGTTGGAAGGCAGATTTTGTGTCATAAAAGAACCATGTGGTCTTTCAGGGGGGCAGGATTTGAAGAATCCCGACAACAAATCATGGATACAATTTCCTCTATCCTTATTACTGAAAAAAATGAAGAGTCAGGCTCAGCACCTGGCCACAGTCGCGATAATGCTCAAGATAATTTCCTCTCTACCCATGCAGCAGCTATTATTATGTATTTCTTCCTGTAAGGCACACAGTTCAGAATGTGTTTTTTCACAGTTCTAGTTATGATAAAAAGATTCCAGATATCGTTTTTAATTTCTGATATTCTATGCCACCTGAAATTATATAAAAGAATGATATAATGGATCTAATATCGTATTATATACGTATCTTACATACAGAAATAGAAGTATTTCCGTGATTTCTCAAAAAAAAAGTTACCAAATTTATTTTTTTTTAAATGGTCTCTTAAGTTTGCAGATAGTTGAATTGCAATTCTACCCTTGCCAAAGAACAACTTACTATTTATCCAGACCAGTAATTCTTCACATGAACATGTAAAGTCTTTACATGACTCGGCAAAAGACTAGAGCATCTACTTAACTTTGGCATGTGTTTAACTGACTTGCTGGGCAACTGAAATTTCATTGCTTAGCAGTTGTATTCCATTCTCTATCGCTCTTGGAGGCCTATAGTTTTATGAGTGGAAATGTATATCCTTGACACAGACAAGAGATAATGGCCTCAAGCTGCACCAGGGGAGGTTTAAACTGGGTTATTAGGGAAAATTTCTTCACAGAGAGGGTAATCAGGTGTTGGAACAGGCTGCCCAAGGGAAGTGGTGGAATCACTGTCCCTGGAAGCATCCAAAAACCATGCAGATGAGGCCCTCAGTGATACAGTTTAGTGGTGGACTTGATAACCGTTTCCAGTCTAGTTGATTCTATAATTCTATACTCTTTTTATCTGTTACAAATTATTAACTGATCTTAAAATCAAAACTACTTTATCCATGAGCTGATCTTTGTGAGAACAAATACATACTTACTCTCTACATACGCATAATATGTACTGTATGTATTTTACACAGGTAGTATCTATTATATATATTAGTTGAAAATACGTTCCATTTCAGTGGGAAATTTTGCCAAACACTACGGCAGTATCACGAAAGTGATGAAGGAAATTCCCTATATTTAAAATGAATGCCTGGATTTATAGAACTTTTTTTTTTTTTTTTTTTTTTTTTTAAAGACACATCGATTGATAATCTGGGCAATTCTCATTGCAAAAGAGAAAGTTTTTTAAATAATTATTTTAAGTAGGCACTTTTTTCAGATAAGTTTTTTTGGTTTGGTTTTTTGAAAGTTGATCAAGTTGAGTATGAAATTTCTACTCCTTTCTAAATTTGTTCTCTTAATGTACCATAAGCCTTTTCCAATTCACTAATACATAAATATGGTTGAAATCTGATCATCTTTTATTTTTTTTCCCAACTGGAACATGAAAAAAATGTTGATGAGCAGGACCTTATCCAGTTTCCATTAACTTCACGAAGTTTTGAAGTATATTCTAAATATATTTAGTGCAAAAAAGATAATATAATTTTAGGTGTAAGTCCTCGCTTATGAGAAAACAACAGCAGGTTGTAATAATTCAAATAACAAAATATGCAATGTAACAGATGCATGCATTACATTCAACAAGACAGACATGCACCACAGAGTCAGGTGGAAATGTCATGGTGTGAGTCGTGAGTAGGGAAGAAAATCATCCCGAAGTATTCTGCAACAGTAGCACATACCAAATGTTCAAAAGATCCTACACATATATAGTTGCAATAGTGGCAATAAAGCATCGATTTCTAGAATGCAGTAAAAGAGAAAATTGGCAGGGTTCAGTCCTACAGACATGCAGTACTCAGATAAGCAGTGTCACATGCTAAGGGGCAGGAACCCTTCTGTAAGGTTAGTCATTTTATGCTCCTGTTCCTAGTTCTGAGACACCTTCCCCCATGGTTGCACCGCTCTGGATTATGCTAGCTGAGAACAGAATCCCTAGTGAAATCCTGAGCAAAGCAACTCCTAACTTTACTGAGACCAGGCATTTCACCTCTCCTGTAGAACCAGTCTCTCTTAGTAGTCACAGTTCCTCTCTTAGTAATCTAACAATTAAGACACAATAAAAGATGCTGACATGCTATGCAAGCACTGTTCCTGACTCTACTTATTCCAATTACTCTTTTATGTTTTCCCCTTAAATGAGAAAGACACGGGGTGGTAACTCAAACACTGAAATACCTATTTATGTTTCAGAACAAACAGTTTAAACAGTATGGTATACAGATGTCTAAATATTTTGAAAGTATCTGTTTATGGAAGTAAAATGAAACTACCTGTTTAAATTTGGAGAATTTTATTTAAAATCTGCATGTAGAACTAAATCTGCTTGTTAGCTGATACACTGTGGCAAATGAGGCTTATTTGCAGAGTATATGAAGTGTATGGATTTCTGTTTGAATCGGGAAAAGCAATACATTTGAATTTTCATTAGACTGCTCCATTTTTACAAAAATGATTCATTGTATAAAAACAGTAGTAAGTGGCTTACTCTCTCTCTTTGTCAACAGACAACTGGCAAATTGCTGGCTGCATAATATTTCTGTTAGACTACTTGTATATGGAAATCTGACTGTTTTGCAAGCAATTTAATCAACAGTGTAAATAACCTGCGTAAAATAACCATCAGCAAAAATGCCTTTAAATAATCAAGGCTCTTTAATGTACATAGAATAGGCTTTTGTACCTACAATAGACTTGATCTTTATAACCATGGCAGGTTCTCACCTATTATACCACATTGTGCTCTACAGTAATCAATGAATGTAGAAGCTTGATTCTCAAACCTACTCTTTAGTAGGTGCAATTTTTCTCCCACAGAGAATTGTGTCCACAATTTCACACTACTAATAAATTGCAAGGAAAAATAAGATAGGATTACGGATGTAAAAGGTAGAAGGCTGGACTTAAAATTGGACTGTGATGCAGAAATAAAAATGAATGTACAGCAACAAATAAATAAGGTAATTTGCTAATGTTCTTGGGAGACATCTCCCATTATTCTTGGGCAATGAAAGTTCCCTGGGTTTTACAGTTTGACAGAAGTTTGGTAGTATCAAAACTCAGATGGTTTATGCAGTACTATTTGTTTACAAATTTTCTTATTTTAATATGTCTATCAATTCACAAATGCTGAATACGTGCATGATTTGCTTAATTATACAAACATAGGAGTACGTTCCCTGCCAAATGAAATCAGTGAGAGGAAAAAGAGCTGGAAGACTAGTAGGCAGGTAGAAGAAAGACCTTAGGATATGATGTTAACATTAAAATTGCGGCAAGGCAGCAAAAGAAAATGGGTGCAGATATAGCTGATACTAACTTAGAGGTTTTCTAAGATTCACAGAATAATATAAAATCTGAGAATCAAGCTGTTGTGGTCATTTTGCTTTAAAGTGTCATTAGCTGTATATTTTCATCATTTGCATCTTTAAGATGTTTTAAAATTTAACAAAGTATTTGTAGCTTTTTATTAATTTTTAAACTTGACAAAAGTTTATGCAAGTGTAACCTAACTTACTCAGTCTAGTGCTTTATACATAACCAGAAATAGCTTTTATTAAAAAGGAAATTATCAAAGTTGGATGGGTTTAAAAGAAACAAACCTCAGCTTTAGGCAACCCAAACAGTACTAAGATTCATTAACAGAAGTTACACGAGATAAAAAGCGTGTAAGTGTTTACAAAGCAGACTGGCTTCCTAAAATACAGAACGATCAAGTAGGTATTTTATTGAAAATATTGAAATATACAATTTAATCTTTAACCAACCTACTTTTATTGCCTTTTTGATTCTATCTTCACTACATCTTCTCTTCCCAGGCACCTGCAAGCAGATGGTTCTGTGCCCAACTCAGTGGCCAGACATAAGCTGGATTTAAAATTTGTGGGGAAGCTGCGGTTCTTTCAAAGCCAGTATTTTGTAAACAGATGTTTATTAAAGAAACTGACTGATAAGATCAGCCCGTTACATTTCTATCTTTACCTTTTCAGTGGTTTTGGTGTGCTTCTTTTGTTCTACACACACGCACACAAAATCCCAATGAATTTAAATCTTTAATTTTTTAGATACAGATGTTTATACCTCCAGATCAATGAGTCTGGCACTGATTCACAATTCACTGCAGTGTACCTGCAATGCAGTACTATTGCAGTGCCTGAATTGCGGTGTCCCTAATTCACAGGGGTTACTGAGAACCCAGAATTGCCTTTGGAGGTTACTAGAAGTTTATTTTATTTTACAATTTGAATACTCTTACTCATGTTCAGTAGGTGAAACAGACTTCGTTCCAGATGGTGCTTCTGTTTACCATACTTTAACTAAAAATACTACAGTAAGGAATAAAGACACATGATAGATACTTCTATCTGCCCACAAATACTTGAAATACTTGCAATAGGAGCACATTGAACTATTTCATGTTTCCATCATAGGTTGTACTCTATGATTAGGACCTTAAACACTTCTCTCTATAAGTAACATCCACTCCAATCAGTACAGACAATTTTGGTTATTGTTACAATAGTCATTACAGTTATTTCAGAAAAATTGTCATAAAGGAAATTATCATCACTTGCATGTATTTTTATGATCTTTACTTTTAGTCCTCCAGAGCTCTTATCATGGAGATATCAGAGAAATATCTGCTTATATCAGAGCAAGCTTTCTTTCATGTAATTCAGCCCTGTAGCAATCATAGCATTTGCCTGTTGCATACTTTTTCTTTCAAATTCACTCACCACGCACCACCACAAACCAGAGCTCCTACTTAAGAAAAATCATGGAAAGTCAGTCCAAGTAGATCTACACAAAACAATGAGGTTCTCAGCTGAACTGGGATTCATTTCATCTAAACATAGATGTCCACACTGCAGATGTCCATTTCTGAGCTAAGGTGTCTAGATTGTCTCCAAAGTCAGAGAAACAGGCCTTCCTAGGGTGTGGATCATAGAATCCTAGAATAGTTCGGGTTGGAAAGGACCTTCAGATCATCTAGTTCCAACCCCCCTGCCATAAGCAGGGACACCTCACACTAAACCATGCC
>JBCJKH010074078.1:0-11591 GCA_039877255.1 Loriculus beryllinus | reverse complement strand
TGAGCAGCAGTCTTCAGCAGGAACATTTGAACTCTGTTCCCACAGAGAAAGAGCTAGGGGAGAAATCTAATGCTGGAATGTGCTTGTGGTGTATTTTTTTAAACCACATACAGAATTTGTTTTATATGTGGTTATGGTCAGAATAATAACTATTTAAAATGACATCTTGTAATTCAATAGGTCTTTGCATAGGAAGCATTCTGACCTCATGCTGATTTATTTTCTTATAAACTGATACTACCTATCTTTTTTTTGTACTTGTGTTAGCTCTGCAAGGCCAGTCTAGCAATGGGAGAGCAAACCATACTCTAGCTAAGATATCACTGATAAAAAGTTTATACTTTACTTCCCACTGCAGACTGTTCAGTATCAGATCTAAAGGAGTACACTAGAAAAGGCAAGAGTTGGGTCCTAGTTGAGTTTCCATAGCAGGAATACTGGTGGAAAATGCAGGATTTTGGAATCTCTTAATGATTTTGTAATTTCTTACCTTTTTTGGTAATGACTTGGTAATTTCTTACCATTTTTCATTGAGCATGTTCGATCTTAGACTTGTTAAGAAATTTTCTTTCACTAGAAGTGCACCAATTAACTCATGCAGAGTATCAGGACACATACAGGTATAGTATATACCCATTTTCAGTAGTCCTGATATTTCATCTTCCAGATGAAGACACAGAACATTGAATGTAAGTCTCAGCAAGTCAGAACTAATGTAGGGCAGGCACTTTGCTCTTCTGCTAAAAAAGATGAGGTGCCTCAAATTACGCCTACATATATACAATAAATGACTGAACTATTTAGACATCTTTGCACCTCTTGAACTTACATGCATTTTAGCTTCCTTATGAGTAAGAGGGACAATCAAACTTCTTATACATAAGGAAGCTGCATATAATAGGCAATCTTCAGACACATTAGAAGTTTATATAAGATTATAAATGCCACAAGAAACAGGAAAAACTCCAGAAAAATAATCAATTTTAGGTGCAACTACTGTATATGCTGGTTTTGTGAATGGAATTTGACTGATTTTTAACATAACCTCTATAAAATGACACTTTAAATTATGAAAACATACATTCTTACAATCCCAATTTTATTAAAACTTACAGCAAGTTTTGTTTGATTTCACCATCACAGCTTCACCTCTAGACATGCAAGAAATAAAAAACTGACAAAATAAAAGCCTGACAAAATAGAAAAGGGGCAAACATCAGGGTGTGTTGATATTGAATTTTTCATGATACAGTGAATGTTTTCCCCACTCCTACCCTGTTGCCAAAGTCCCACAGTAATGTTTGCACTTAGTAGCAACTACAGCCAAGTGAATTTTGCTAAGATTTTTCCATATGCATCATCAGTCCACATGATTCAGTGAATCATCTTCTGTTATGAACATGCCCCTTTTCTGACTGTTTCCCAAAAAACTCAGAAAGACTGGGTTTTACCAAGATGATGGAACACAAAATAAAATGTCAGCACTGCTGCTGCACCTCTCCACAAAAGAGGTTTTAAGTTGACACGTAACAATCACAAATTCACATGCTCATTTACACCTCCAAATAAAAATCAAGCCAAAGGATAGGGCTGTCTGAAAAGTTTTCACTGCAAGGTAGGTTTTGTCTCAGCAAAGCCATGAGACTTACAAGTTGTCATCTATATGCACTTGAAAGACATTTTATCTTTTCATAACTCAACCAAACTCCTTCTTTGTGGTAGGGCAAGTCCAGAAAGACTACAAAAATTATTTTGGCGTTTTCTGCCCTTTCCTCTTTCTTTTCCATGAAAGGTGCAAAATCATTTGCACCCTGTGTTTGCATAAAACATTTAATTTTACCATTTTAAAAATTTGTATTCTACTGACCAGTGATGGGGTAGGAGTTTCAACAAAGATGTTCAATTTAATAGGCATCATATTAAATATCACTCAATAAAAGGAGTATAGAGAAATTCTAGACCAAGGCAAATGTTTTGTCAATATCTTTCCAAACTTCACAAAAAAACTACCGGAGAGGTCTTCTGAGGGCTCACAGCCTGGCGGAATATCCTGCTGCATGTGACTTTCTTAGAGTTGGAAGTCCCCCAGAAAAAGTTAGCTAAAAAGTGTTAATGGTGCATTCAAAACTTAGATACTTTCAGTCTGAAATTACCTGTTTCATCAGAGTGACGTTCTTACTGCACTAGACATGCTAGTCTATGCATACACAGAGCATACATGTTATGTATGCAGACACAGAGCATACATAAAGCCGTATCTGTCCCTGTTCCAACTCTGCTAGTGCACCACTTTGACATGACACTGCCAAACAATTTGGCTTCTGAGCTTTCAGTTAGACTTGCATTTTAAGTGTCCCCTACTATTAATGTGGGGAAAAAAACTCCTGTCTACAAAATCAGCTCAGAAAATAACATCCTTCAGAATATTTTGTGGATCCTTTAAAAAAATAAACATTTCCATCTTTTTTACAATTTTTCTGTAAGCTAACAATAACAGCATTCATAACTTTTTTTTCCTCCTCAAATTTTAAAAGGCCCTGTATCTAAGAGAACATGGGAAAAGTCTCCCTGTAAAAATGCATTAGTAGGTCTCTTGCAGAAATTGCAAGTGCTTTCTGAACTAAACCTACTAGTTTTGCAGAGCTGTAGAGCGCTCATGGTTCCTGTACTCAGATTTCAAACTCTGTTGCAGTCAAATATACTTTCCACACACCTCATGTGCCTCACTATAAAACAAAGTCATTAGCATTCCAGCACAGAGCTGTCTCAACAGAAAATAATCTTTATATATGATGGAGGTTTTACCATGTTACTACAACTTTTAGAAACTGCTGTTGGGAATCATACTGTCCAAAAAAAAAAAAAAAAAAAAAGGCACAAAGAAAACCGCCAAAGATGTAAGGAGCTTTCAATTTGTGAATTTTTAACTGGCATAATCATTTCCTAAAAAAATCAAGAAAAAAGGTAAAGAGAGGCCAAATAACCTCCTTAATACGGTGTAGCAAGAACATAGATTCCGCCATATGAGCCTCACTGGGGAAATTTAAAGAAGGAGTTCTAGCAATGTAACGTGATTTGGCAAAAGCTGAATTTGAATGTGGTTGTGAGGTCCCTATAAGTAACATATGCTTTTACTAAACTGCAGTATTGCTTCCTTTCATAGCTGAAGACTTTAAACTACTACTTTGTATTTTTAAAAATTATATAGTTCTATGCCAAACCAAAGTTCTTAGTTGTTGATAAAACTATCATATTATGAAATTACAGCTCATCCAGAGGAAGAGAGAAAAAGTGGATATTTAATTCTGACCTTGTTTAAGAAAAAAAAAAAAAAAAAAAGAAAAAAAGGAAGAAGGAAGGAGTGAGAAAGAGGGGAACAGAAGGAAGGAGGAAAGGGAGGGAGACGGCTGCTTATGATTATGAGATGAACTTTGAACTTTTTCTATTCCTGTAGCCAGGGATTTCTGACTTTTTATATACCTTACCGGAGTGAAAATTTGAACTATACACTGAACACAGAAAACTTTTACTTACATGGCTATGGAAAATTACACATTGAAATAGAAAAAAAATCCTTAGAGACACAACTGGAGAAACATGTTTGAAAGCAAAGCCTGCAATCCGGAATTTGGAAACAAAGAGCACTCTTTAATTTCTTTTGCTTTCCACTAGATGAGTGGGATGACTGTGCTGCCTAGAAAAGTTCAGACATGCCTTCAAATTATTCTGTATACATTTACTTCCTGTTTTCTTTGTCATGTCAAAGCTGACAAGCTCTCCTTTTCAAATCAGATTAATTTAACAATCTTACTAATATCACCCATATTTTTCTTATATTAGTATTATTATTAATACCACTCCAGAAGCATGCCAGGACAGGAAAGAGATCTCTAGCACATGAGATCTCAGTGTTACCACAAGAATGAAAGAACAAGAATGCTCATTCCCTTTTGGGGATTGCTTGCAGACGGAAGACATGCAGGACTCATAGAGAAAGGCATTTGCAGAGTGCTACAAAATGAAACATAGACCCCACAGCTTGTGGAGCATCATCTCCCTTTGATCATTAGTTTTGACCTATTTAGTTCTGTAGAGCAAAGATGATAAATGAGAAACCTTTTCTCTAAATACAACAGGAAAAGGAGAGGGAGCAAGGGACTGCAGACATTTAACAGACAGTAATTTGTGCCAGCAGAGAGCTGCTGCCACCACAGTTTCCCAACACAGAAGCTCGATTGCCTTTGCTGGTGCAGCACACCTGTGCAGCAAGGAGCTGAAGTACTGAGTTACTGAGTCTATCAGAGAAACCCCTGTGAGCACCTCAGATGCCCAACATCACACAGGGAAACACGCAGGCTGTGCAATGGGATGCAGCCTTGTCATCACCACATCTCCGCAGCTCCTGTTCGCCTGCTCCATAACCCATGTTCAGCCCCTCTGGCTCAGCTCCCGAGACAGCACACACTCTTTCACCCTTACCTTAGAGATAGGTTGCTCTTCATCTGATTTGGACAGATTTCAGCAGCTTCTAGGGTGTTGCAGCAAGCTGTGGTCCTGCAGGGCAAGCAGGGAAAAGAGGAGTGAAGGACCATTGGTTGGATGTGATTGCACAGACATAGCAGAATCATCCTCCACCTCAGGGTGCCTCATAGCTGAGGAAAGGTGTATTCTGCACTTTCAGACCTCACTGTCAGCTCGCACAGTTTGGCAAATAAACCGTGTTTGACGTTCTGTAAGTCAGATGAGTTAATAGAGGTGAGAGGGGAGCAGAAGGTTGTCAGGTCACAACACTGATAAAACCAAAGTGCATTAGGCAATAATTAGGGGAGTTCTAAAAATACTCAGAGGTCCATAAAAGGCGAGAGGTGCACATGGCTTCTGCCCAGCTCAGGATGGGCCTCTGCTCAGGATGAGCACTGTGATCACACCAAATCAGCCTGGTTACAGCTCAGCTCCCCAGAAGAGGGCTGCAGGATGAGGACTGACTTGGCAGGTAGCTCTTTAACACCACATTACTTGTTGAGCAAGTCCTAGCACATTTTTGTATGTATTTTGTCCCTGTTCTGTTTAATGTCTTTATCAACAATCTGCATGAGGTGATTGAATGCACACTCAGTAAGTTTGCAGACAACACTGAACTGGGCAGAAGAGCTGATACGCTGGAGAATACAAAGGCTCTTTAAAGGGACCTGGAGAGGCTGGATCAATGGCCTGAAGTCAATTGTATGAGGTTCAACAAGGCATAGTGCCGGGTCCTGAACTTAGTCACAATAACCTCTTGCAATGCTACAGGCTTGGGAAGAGTGACTGGAAAACTGTTTGGCTGAGAAGGACCCGGTCAACAGACAGCTGGATGAGCCAGCAGTTTGCCCAGATGGCCAAGAAGGCCAAGAGCATCCTGACTGATACAAGAAATTGTGTGGCCAGCAGGACCAGGGCAGTGATCATCTCCCTGTACTCAGCACTTGTGAGGCTGCTGGGCCTCTCACTATAAGAAAGATATTGAGGTCCAGAGAAGGGCAACAAAGCTGGTGGATAGTTCGGAGAGAGTCTTATGAGAAATGGTTGAGGGAACTGGAGTTGTTTAGTCTGGAGAAAAGGAGATTCAGGGCACAGACTCAGGGCTCTCCACAACTACCTGAAAGGAGGGTGGGGGCCAGTCTTTTCTCCACAGTAACAATTGACAGGACAAAAGAAAATGATTCTATTATTTGTAGACCTTTCACCCTCCTGCTGTGTAGACCTCCCACCCTGGGACCCTGGTGCCTTTGCTCTGCATTGGCTCCTAGCCTTGTGCAACCACAGCCCAGCCGTGCAGAGGCCACCAGCACTGGTTTCTACACACTGTGTCTCCTCCCTGCACCCTCCAAGAGCACGAGGTTTAGCTGTGTCTTTGCAGCAGCTACAGCAGCAGGAGAGCAGAATGGGTTCAAAAGCAACGGGCAGTGAGACACCTACCCACCCTACTCACAACATGTGTCCCAGCAGATATAGCTAAGCTGGTTTAGGCAGGCACAGTTCAGACACATTTATGCCACACCATGCTGTTTGCATCTGGAGAAGACTCAGCCCCATCCCCACTGCCCACCTGCCCTAGGGTTTGACCAACCCACCCTGCCTGCAGGACGAGTGTGCAGGCAGGCAGGCTGCCTGGCACTGCCCACCCCACAGGAGGTTCTCTGCAGCATGTGCAAGCCTGGAAAGCCCCACAGCTGCCCCACACAACTTCTTGGGCATTCAGAAAAGATACTTAGAAGCAGAAATGACAGGTTCCCCATTGTTGCTGGTCAGACTGAGTTAAGAGCATGGGGTCAGGATCTAGGCTGAGAAGTGCAAAAGCCCCAAGACAGGGCTTCTGCTGGGGATGGATGCTGGCAGAGAATCTGATCGAGCACCAGAAAAACCTTCCTGATGAAAACACCATGCTGATGGTAAACTTCTGCCAAAACATTCCTCTCTTACAAACCAACTCAGGTAAAAGCACATTTTGCTCAGAAACACCTGACAGGCTATACTGACAACACTGCTGTGACACCTGTGCGGTAAGTATCATCATACTGGATAACATTATTGTTATCTACACTTTGTGGATGACAAGTACAACACACTAATGGCACACAGTTACAACAAATCTCTATCAAGACTCTGGCAGAGCTCTGCCTGGCTTTAACTTTGCTTGTGGGTGCATCAGGTCTTACAAGACTTTGCATTGCTCATAGCATCCCCAGGCTGCCTCTTGTGCACTCCCAATGACCAGGTGCAAGGAAAGGTTGAATTAATTCAGACGTTAACTGCAATGAGAGTACAAAACCCTCCTCAGTTATCTCCTGGAGTGGCTTCATGTACTGCATGTGACATCTCCCCATATGCTGATTCCCCTCCAGTGCACCTCTGTTACTCCCTGTGCTGAGGACTCAGCACAGCTCAGTGTCCATAGGTAATCTCACACCACTTCTGTTGGCTGAAGCATCTTGCAGGCATCTGAGCACTCATGTCTGCAGGGAGACACTGATTTATTGGGTCCAAATAGGAAGACAAGGCTGAAACCTTCCTAACTTCCATGTGACTTGAAAACAGCCTGTCCATGAAAGTTTGCCGTCAGATGCTTTCAGTTAGATGCTTTTTCCCATGCAGGTTGTGCCAAAAGTTTTTCCAGGCTGTAGCGATGAGGATTTCTTGTGAGAAAGCGCCATCCTGTGGCTAAGTGTGAAACCCTGACTGCATCGTGCCTGCAAACTTGTGGCAAGGGATCCTGAGACATCCTGAGACAGATGTAATATGACCAGTAAACACAGTTGTTCTGCAGTAAGACCAATTATCCACCTCCCATCTCCATGGTGTTTCAGCAGGAAATCCACGTTATGACAGGCTGTTGTGCCTTCCTGATTTTCTGGCTTCCTTGAAGTTTTATCAAATGCTTCATATTTGTTAGTTGTCACTATTCCCTGCGGCACAACTTTTGCTATTTTTCACCATCAACATCAACGCGGTCTGGCTAATTCCCAGATTGTGGAAGTTGAAGAAAACAACAAAAACAAGCCAAAACTAAGCACCACCTTGCCAAATGGAGGGTTTCAGGGGGTTTCATCTCAGACCAGAGCTACTGCCGACAGACCTCTGACCACACCCTGGGCAGCAGTGTCCAGCCTCGGGGCTCTGTCACAGGGGATCGATGGGGAGACACCTGATACACCTGTCTGGGTACACAAAGACGGACACAGTTTTGCCTTCCCAACTCACGCCAATTTAGAAACCCCTCCTCCCCTGGGCACCAAGCATGGCTCAGGAAATACATCATCTTCAGAAAAGCCACTGTCATTGCCTTGAATCACGAAATTTTCAACATCAGTACATTAAAAATACCTCTCATATGACATCGCACCACTACACTGCTGCAAAGTATCGAGTCTATGCCTATGGGATTTCCATCTGAAAGATCAAGAGGACATCTTATTTTAATATGACCTCTATATTTGTTTAAAACTTAAGCCTACCTAAACTCAGAATATTTCAACCAGTAAAATGCACTAAACCACCCTAACAATGACAAACTGAGGGTTCAGCAAAGGCTGAGGCTGCCAGGACTCTCTAAAACTGTATTTCCAGCATCACCTTACAGCAGAGAACAGCAGCATCCAGTGTATGCGACCAAAAGAGAGTGTCAGTTAGCTGGGAGGGCGCAGGAGGGGAAGGGTCCAGCTGTGCAAGGAAGAGGTCTACATAGAGCTCTGCAGCTCAGGGATGCATGCTGAGGCTCAACTACCAGCAGCAGATGCAGGCAGGGCTGCAGAGCTGCTCCTTGCCATCCATACATTTCACTCCTTGAGCAGAGTGACAGCAGCAGTGAATGGCACAGATGTGGGTTGTTACTGCTCTTACAGCTTTTAGATTCTGCCCTGTGAGCGGATTTGGGTCCCCAAGGCTGTGCCCATGTGCATCCATCCCCTTTGGCAGTGCTGTGCTAAGGCCCCCAAAGGCATTATGCAAAGCAGGGAGCTGCTTACCCCAGCCAGACAGGGGAGGCAGAAGGGACAGAAGTCCTCCAGGTCACTGGTGAAAAGGGATTGACCACCCAATTCAAAAACAAAGGAGATGCAAACCTGGGCTCCAAATCATGAGATGCAAGCTTTCTCCAAGGATTAGTCACATAAACAACAGGACCAGGGAGAGTATTTACAACATAGCTTAGCAGCCAGGCATCTAGCTGGAAAGGAGAAATGCATTTAAGCCCCTTCTCCAGTTAATGTTTAGAAAACAACTGAACAACTTCAACAAGATGCTAAAAATTTTTGTCCTGGATGCCCACAAACAGGGCATCTTCTGGACTTGGGGAAGTGAAAATGGCTTCTTCTGTGCTGGTCTGACTTTCAAACAATACACCTTTCCCGACCTTTCTTTAATTCATTGAAAGAACAACAAACAAAACCCCTTTTATTTTCTCAACCATCAGTCTCTGTTTCAAGCACTACATCTTCAGTTTCTACAAACTCATGACTGTTATATTCTCTGGGTCTCTCCAGCAGAGAGAAGGCGCACCCAATCTCCTCATCCAAGTTGTTGATAAAGATATTGAGTCCTCTTGGAATATCTCTTGTGACGGGCTGCCAACTGGCTTTAACTCCATTCACCGCCATGCTTTGGGCCTAGCCATCCAGACAAGATTTTATTCAGCAAACAGTACACACTCTCTCAAGCTACTCACCTCACCCATCCAAGCCATGAGCTGTCAGCTCCCTTGCTACTTGGGTGGATCCCCTCTAGCCCATAGACTTGTGTGTGAATAAATGGAGCAGCATGCCACAGACCATTTTCCCTTGGATTATGGGGCGTTCATTCTGCTCCCTGGCCCTGTGTTACAGCTCAGGGGGTCACATACCCAGATAACAACTGGTCTTGCTACTAAAAAGTAAGGCAAATAAGGGTATAAGCACCTCAGCCTTTTCCTCATCCTTTGTCACTATGCTTCCTTCACATCCAAAGAAGGATGGAGATTCTCCTTAACCGTCCTTCTGTTGCTTATGTATTTAGAGAAACATTTTAAATTGTCTTTCTGGCAGTAGCCAGATCAAGCTCTAGTTGGGCTTTGGTCCTCCTAATTTCATCTCTGCATAACCTCACAACATCCTCCTCGAGCTGCTTGCCCTTTCCTGAGTTCCAGCCCAAGCTCTCTGTTCAGCTAGGCCAGTTGTCTTCCCTGGCGGCTCATCTTTCAACATATGGGGGATAGCCTCCTCCTGCACCCTTATTATTTCCTTTTTGAAGAACATCCAGCCTTCCTGAATGCCTCTGCCCTTCAGGGCAGCCTCCCAAGGGACTGTCAATCAGTCTCCTAACAGGCCAAATGCTGCTTTGTAACATCAGTCCTATTCAATCCTCCATTATCCAATAAGCATTATGACTTTGTGGTACCTCTGATGATTAAGAAATGCCAACATAGCTTTTTTGCCACCTCATGTTTCAACATACATGTTTGGATGGTTCCAGCTCAGTCACTCACCACATCCCGCAGGCACGGCTCTGCTCTGGCTGCACCCAGTTCAGCAGTTAGAGATGCATGCTGCATCCATCCCTGCCCAGGTTGTATCATAGAATCATACAGAATTAGGTAAAGACGTTAGTGTATTCTTAGGATGTTAGTTACCAACAGAGAAGGATTTTGAAACCAAGAAAGGAAAAGAAAAATAGCTAAATTTATACATGGGTATTGCAATTGCCACCTCTGTTATCTCCTAAAAATGAATCTTAGGAAAAGAAAAGCTGTGATTTTTTTTCTTTAAGGACTTGCCCTTGCAATTAACCTTTTAGACGTATTAAACCCAGACCAGCACAGAGCAATAAGAAGTACAAGTTTAAGGTGAGCAGAAGGTTTTTCTGAAATTGCTTTTTATTCAAACTGTACAGTGTCTGTTCTACATTGCCCCTGGGATGACCTACCCATAGGCTGCTCAGTACCCTCTACCACCTTACCAGTTAACAGCAGCTCAGGTTCAGATCCGGTGTTACAGGTGCAAAACATGTACATCAACCATTCCCAAAGAGTTACTCCCAGTGCGTAAGACTGCATGTGCGTAACTGCACATTGTATCTGGTGCGTCTAAGTATTTATGACCTCCATTCAGGCCAGGTCATCAGTGGGAGCTACTTACAGAGTTTTCTACTTCTCTAACACACCAGAGATCAGCCATGGCTGTATACTCCCTCTGAAATTATCCCTACTCCATATAAAAGAAAAAAAAATAAAATTAAAAAATAGAAAACACCGCTCAAAAAACCTGCAACTTATTCTACAAAAAACATCATTTTGGGTTACAGCTACAAGAAAGCAACTGCGGTGTAAGGGCATAGGTTCTTTGCCCTCCTTTCTCTTCTACACAAAGGATTAACACAAGTTTAAAGCAACTTTCTTGGAGCCTGGGGAAAACTAACACATATCGGAACAAACAAGCATAACAAAGGACTAAAGTTCCTACATTCCTGACTTTGAAATTAATGTGCAGATAGCTAGATAAACTGTACATGTCTCACCTGAGCACGTCAGACCACACATGGGCTGCTCAGCAGTACTTCAGGCACATATGCCAAGGTTCATCAGTGAGGCAACACTGAAACAACACAGCTTTTTTTGGAGCATATTTCTAGTACTGCACACAGGATCAAGAGCTCAGTGCAAAAGATGCCTACAGCTATCCTCTGCTGCTTAGCTACTTTTATTCAGTTTTGGCAGCATGGATCCCTCAACCTAGGGAAAAACCTCCTGGCCTCACTGCTGCGCATAGCAAATTTATGATGAAAACCCTAGTACCTGCGCTTTCCCCACTCAATACAGTTGGAATGCTAAATACATCTTATTTTACACTTGGCAGCAACTCCTGTTCTCAGCCTGACAGCTTTCACACTCAAATGTCACCTGTTCCTCCCGTCAAAGAGCTCATAAATGAGCTGGCTTGTTTCCCTGACATACCAACTATTTTTGCTAATCCAATTATGGTTGTACCACATACACAGTACAGCTTTAGATGGCTCCCCACCACTAGGCAGTGTGTATTTCTATGAAACACCAACCTAACAGGCATGCCTCAAGCAGCCCTCTC
>JBCJKH010074075.1:0-15931 GCA_039877255.1 Loriculus beryllinus | reverse complement strand
TCACATAATAAATGAGAAAACAAAGTTGCCTGTGGCTTAATTTGTGGCCTAACTATGTTTGCTTTTCACACTGAACATAAGTTAATCAGTTATTGAACCTTCCAGCTTTTTATTAGATGAACAGCACCTTTGATTCTTCCATTATAAATCTGAAATTAAAAAATAAAATACTTCCTAAGGAAATGTCTCCTTTTCCAATTCCACTGTACTGTATAGAAAAGGAAGTTCATATTCTTTTAAATAAAGGATATTTTGTGGAGGAATTTCCTATGGAAATGTCATCTGCTTGTGAAAACACATTAGGGGGTTTTGACAGATTTTTATTATTGATTATTTACTTCCTCCTTTTAATTTAGACCATATATGGGAGTGTGGGACAAAAGGAAAATACTAGAAAATTAATGTAACCCAATTAGACAACAAATGACAGCTATGTCCTTCAATTTTTGACCCCTTCTTGGAAATAACTGAAGCAGTTCCTGAAAAATTCTGTTATTGAGATATACTAGTGGCTGATGGATAAAATCATAGAATTACACCACCGGAGAACTGTTTTATAATTCTCAAGGGTATGCTGAAGTGTAGGAGTTTCTGTGGCAGAAGCAAAGGCCAAGAAGCAAAACACCAAGGTTCAGATATCATCAGTTGAACTGATTCAAATGTGCATCTGCTAAAAACTTAATGCCTGATAATAATTCAGATTTTCTGCTAGTTAATTTTATTAGAATCTGGATTTTCATTTCACACCTGTCATTTCTAATTAGAATTGGAAACTGCAAATATACATACCTCAGGTATTTTTTAGCACAAGACAATAAGCTCTTGATATATACTTACTTTATACTGCTTTTTCACATTTTGTCCCATTATTAACATGTGTAAATGTATGGATTAAGCAACAGATCAAAAAGGCTGTACTCACAGAATTCTCTAGTAAACCAAGGTAGCCATAGACTTGGTTAGGTTGCGTGTCAATGCCGAGTTGATGGCTATGTCATTAAGTAGCTGATGAATGTAAAACAGTATCTTTATTCTATAGGTAACTCAAGTGATAATAAAATTTAAGTGAAAATAAAATAAATCCTAAACTGAGATGAAAATGAGAAAATAAAAAAATACATTCATTCTCATTACTTCCTCTGAGAGGTAGAACCAGTTCTCCAGGCAGTTTCAGGATTCCTTTCTTGTGACAAAAAAAAAAACCAACTGTTTGTTGCAGCTATGTAAAAGTATTCAAAGTTAACCACCCAAAGAAATAGGATCATTGCAGATCAAAGTATCAAGTTTCCTGTAAGGGTAATTTGTTTGACTCAGACTAAGAAGGTCTGGAGGAGGGTTGTTGCTTAAGGCTTTTGTTTTGGTTTGTGGGTTTGTTGGGTTTTTTTAAAAAAAAATAAGGCAAAAGCCAAAAAAGACTGTAAAGCACCTAATTTTCCATTTATTTTATATTATTTTCTAGTATTTTTAGTATGTACCACACTTTCTGTAAGCTAATCAGCTATGTCATTATTTTTTTAGTTCAAATTACTTTAGATTGTATGCAATATACCTAATATTATTTTAGAAGGTTAATATTAGTTTCTGAAAGAGTTCAACACTTCACCTTTTATAGGAAAACACCAAGAGATGAAACCTAGGGAAAAAATAATTACTCATTTCTAGCAAAACAAAAATACCTGGACATCCATAAGTTAAGCTGAATCTAATCATATCTGTTTGTACAGGTTTTTATTAGTTCTACTAGTGATTAGTAATGTCACATTGTCTTGCATTTTGAAGCCAGGATGTTAATAAGTTGCAAATAATAACAGGTGCCTTGGCATTTTCTTTGATTATATTCACTCTTGCACTACATGTGCAAAATATATTGCACTTTAAAAAGCAGTAGTTCTTCTTGACCAGTGTTTATGTAACATGTTTTTTTCACAGTTCCTGGTTACTTCTGCTTCAGCCCAGAAGAATGGAGATAAGCCTTAAAACACTGAAAAATAATTTTAAAAAGACACAACCCTTTAACATAATTTCATGAAAGCTTTATAATTCTGGGATCGTTAATCTAACTTCCAACTGTCCGCAGAAGAACTAGAAAGAAAGAAGCCCCCTTTTAGGATCCCACTTTCCTGGGAAAACCTTACTGTGACTTCACTGGTAAAACTTCTGAATTTACTTAACTGGGTCCAGGATTTCAACATCTTTGTCAAAAATAGCGCCCATTAGCTCACCTAAAGAGAAAAGAATAAAAGGACAAGTCTCCATTTTTACAATAATGTTTTATGCTATTAGCTCACTTGATGCTACATTTATCTGGCTAAAATTACCATGACAGAAATAGTCTTACAACTAACAACCTGTGTCCATTCAACAGAGCTTTGTGCTCTTGATGACTAACTTACAGGGAGGCCTCTCTTGATTTATTCAAGGCTCATAGGGCCAGAAGAGGCCATGAGTGTTTCATGTTTAAAAGTATTTGCTAAGTCTCTGTAACTAGTCTCAGTATTTTTGAACTTCAAAACTGTAAACATTTATTAAGTCTTTAAAAAACATAGTTATGCCTTCAGGATAATAATTGCCTGTTTCACTAAATCTGACACAATCAAATGAAACTCACTGCAGCACAGAAAGCCCTTGAGGTACCTAAACTTAAACATCAGCCTATGTGCAACTGGGAAACAATTTTTCAGTTGGTATCAAAGTTACTTAAAAGGAACTTTTAATTTAGCTCATCACTAAAATAAAAGAGATGAATGCTGGTTTTATCTTTGCCATACTGGAACTAGAATATGAATTACAAAAAGGAGCAAAAAAATTGTTTTGATGAGTAGATGAATACTGGGACAGAAAAAAAATGTAGTATGAGTAAATTTATACGATTCCATGGTATCACTTTTACAATGTGCCTTCTGCTGGAGGGGCATCTTCAGATAAAGCATATAAATTAGGATGCCCCCAAGGCATAGCTTTTCGTTCTGTGTGAAACCAAAAAAGCATTACATGTCTAAAAGGGGTCTGTAGGGACAAACAGGCTCATGCTTATTTAAGGAGGAAACTGCCATAGGGAGAGAAGTTAGATACATGATCTTGATACCTAGTAAGGAAGCTGGGCTGATATCACTGGTAATAAAAACCCATCAAAATTAGCATGTAGTTCACTCCTTGGTTGGAAATTCTAAGTGACACTGACAAAAAAAATGTTCCATGGGTCACCTGTAAAATTGTTTAAAGTCTGATGTGACTTTTTCTAACTTGCTGTATCAATGTTAAAGAAAATAATATAAAGAACAGCAATAATTTGCCACACGCATGCACATAAAAAAAAGAAAAAAGAAAAGAAAAGAAAACAAAACAAAACAAAAACAAAACAAAACAAAAACAAAACAAAACAAAACAAAAACACCAAACCCACAAAGCCAAAGAGAGAATTTAAAGAAAAAAGATGATGGAAATCTTTCTACATATGAGCATTCTATGATTTTATGATTAGCATTTTCTCAGATATAACTTACTAAAGGTAATCTAGCCAAAAAGGGAGCTCTGATCTCTGCACCCCCACTTCAGGGAAAATCTACCTGAAAGGCACAGGATTTCGGAAAAAAAGAAAAATTATTTAAAGTTGGAGCACCTTGTGATAGATTCCATAACAATTTTAAATTAAAATGTTAGCTGATACTTCTCAAGTACTACTCTGATAATTGTCCAAAGTGACTGCTTTTAGACTGAGATGTGAAAGAGCAGCAAAGCAAATAAGTAATAAAAAATCTGAGAAATAATCCCATTTTAATTAGATGACTTCATGATATCTGAAACAGAAAATCCAGTGGGCCTATTGCAACCACTCCTGGAGAGTTTGCATTCATTATTTTTTTTACAAACTCTTTAGTGTTCTTATGAAGCAGTTTAATTTGGAATCTTTCCAGAGTTCATTTGGTTTTAAAATCAATTAATACTGCTCTTTCTCCTAACTCTTGTTTTCTTTTCTCTTTGTCTGCTTTCCTGACTCTATTCTATTCTTTTTCTTCTCTTTGGGTCTATAGACCCAAAATAGGAACTTTTGCAACTTCTTTGCCAGCAATATTAAGTAGCATGTATTAAAAGAACCATTTTTTGAGTCCCATTTCTTTATTTCTTCAGAGATAAGGTTAAGTAGCTGCAAAGTAATTTAATATGTCTGGACTGTTTGAAATCAAAGATTTATTCCAGTGTTTCATTTTATAGCTGTAAACACTACTGGTTTTGAAAAATTGTTTTTAAGAAGTGAAAGAGTAACAGATGTCTTGCAGCCCTCACCACCAGCAGCTAATTTGGCTAGCAGAGCCAACACTGTAAAATCCCTTTGTGTCTATAATTATCTCATTCATGTGATTACTGGCATGGTCTAGCCAACCTTACCAAAGTCAATCATAAGAGCTGGGCACAACCTAATGGAAATCCTAACGAAAAGACAGCCTTTGCTAATGTAACTTCTGTCAGTGTCCAGAAATAACTCAAGGATTATTTACTGTAATAGCTGCCGAACATGAGTAGCCTCTGTGATGCTTAAGTCTGGCTGAATTGAAAAGTCTTAGTTCTTTTGAAGATATTATGGGTAGAACTTGATGGCTGTCAGAGATATTATTATGTTTAAATGTATCTGAGTTAGGGTGTATAAAATACATATAGACAGACCCTGGGGTAAATACTTGTGTTGCTGGATCCACTATCAGCAATGACTAAAATAGTGCTGGAATCTGACAGCCTAATGCCAGCTTAGGTTGGTATTGGCTGTGAAGTCATACCATTGCTGGCAATATAGTCTCCCATGTATTTTCCAGTCATGTAAAAGTCAGAAACACCTATGTGTTTGACCACTCTCTGGAAAAATCTCTGCCTGTTTCACACAGGCAATTGCATTCACAACCGTATAGTTGCGTGAAGCAAACAGGAGCTTGCTCTCCAAAGTTTCTTTTGGCAGGTACTTTTTCAGTCCTAGGTTCACAAACATCCTGTGATAGAGCTCAATACTCAAGATTTTGAAGTAAACTCTTTTATGTCACAACTTCATTGCATGCCAGTCTCACCATTCCTTCTGCTCTCTTTTTGTACTGGAATCACTTGTAGTCAATTGGGTACTGAAGAAAGGTAGTAAAAAACTATCTGCTCCTTGTGTATAATGCAGCTTTTCACTAATTCATAAAGCCCTGTTCTACTGTAGAAGGTCAGATGTCTTTTAAGATTCATGCTTCCCCTGCAATGCCTGGCACTGCTTTCTAGTGTAAGTGAAAGTACCTGTATTCAAACTCTTGTTGCATCTGTTGACAGTTCCTCCATTCCATAATTTGAAAATGGTATGGCTTGCACAATGATTTTTCCATGCCTTGTGAATAGTAGTGACCATACTGCTTAGAGCACGGTTGTGTATCCGCAGCCTTGCCACATCCCACTTCAGACTACAGAAAGGCTTCATGTGAAAAAAGAAGTTTGATTTTTGCCTGAATTATTTCTGTTAATGATCTCTTTTTGCTCTTTCTGATCAGACCAGTTTTATTTATACTTTTCATGTTTTTCTATTCTTGATTCCTTTTTCTGTTGCTTGCTTATGGCCTGAGCAGTAATGCTCTTCTTTTGTGTGTTTACTGACAAGGACTTGAAATGGAAGGGGCTGAGCTCTGAAGTGAGAAAATTTCTGGAGGTGAAAGTTCCTTCAGTGTACTTCTATGTCTCCCCTTTGCTTCCACAGCAGCTGAAATCAAAAGGGACAAAGTCAAGGCATTTATAGAACAATAAGAAAGCAGAAGTAACTTGGGCTTTCTTCAGAGAAAGAAGCAGCAGAGTAGCCTTTGTCTGGAATACATAGTGACTTACTTAATTCCTATTCTCCATTTCATAGTTTTAAAATCTTACTTCAGCTCTTCCTCTTACACTATGCTGATGCCCAGAAAAATTATGAAAACAACATGATGTTAAAAAAAGAACAATAATCACTGTTATTCCTGGAGCACTAAGAATAACAGCGTTTATTGTCCTTATGCTGACATTGTTTCTCTGTTACTGTTCTGACTTACTGCTTTGTGCTTTTGCTCTTCCCACCCCGGTGAGCTTTCAATGCACTTTTAGTTACAAACTCTTTAAAGGACAGAAGTCCTGATCTGTTATTGCAAGTTATAATGCAAAGTGAAATGATGTAAAGCAAATCTTTTTTAGATCCCAGTAATAAAGAGGTCTTCACGGGGTGCTTGGGGTGCCTCACATTGTGCAAAATGCGTACGTATGGAAATTGGATGTAATGAGAACTACTACAGGAGATAAACTGTCAAAAATGAAAAGAAGAAGGAAATACATTTGAAAGGGGGAAATTTCCAGACTGCACAATGTGCTTTATTTGGATAAATATGTGGAAGTAACAGTCTCCTTGATAAGAAAAGAATTTTGTAGAAACCTGATAGAGAAAAAATTGCTCGTGAGTGCAGTACACAGGAGAAGGGGATGCTAGAACAACAGGTAATTTTCTTTCTGTCAGTGTCTCTAATAAGCATGAGAATAACAATCCAATCACACTTATGAAACACTATCAATGAGTGATTTCCAGAAAAAAAATAATTTATGATTCTATGATTTTCTCAAAGTCAGGAGGTATCTAATACCTGCTTTTCAAAGTTAAGAGAAATCTCCTCAGGGAGAAAGTGTTTGCTACTCTTAGCAGTGATACTTCTGAAGTATTGGGAGCTTGGAACAAATCCTATTACTGCCTTCTCTTTTCATGTCCTGTTTTCCACTGCTACATGTCATTGAACCCCATTTGTTACCCTTTTCCTTTTGTCACCCTTTCTGGTTAGACTGGTCAGACAGTGAGGTTTTTAGAGAAGAAACTCTTACTGTGTACTACATTATTGCATGTAGCAAACGTGGCCTTTTGGCACTCTGGTAATAAATATGTTCTAGAAAACTAGTTACTGTACATTTATGTAAAATGCTATGAAAAACATGTGATGAGGCTACTCCAGAATGCATGCATCATTTATCATTTTAGGCCCAGAAAATCAGAGGGTTTACTATTCCATATTTCTTGTTTATTTGATTTTATGAAAATTTATCTTGCTTTGTTTCCTACCAGCTGCACAAAAATCTACCATTTTTTGCTCCATATACTTTTATGGATCAAAAGGTGTGGGTCAGGTTCATACAAATTCTCACATAAGACAGTGAGGTGCTTGCTATTTCATATGTTTAAAACTTTTGACTTTTCTTATCATGTAGAGATTAGCTTTGTCAGAGGAGGGGGTTGTAGATTAAAGGCTATTGGTGCCTATGTAACGCTGTACGCAGAAACGTCAGACTAATTTAGAAGTATGTGATCAGGTTGTCCTCTAGTGGCTGCCCAAGAGAAGATCTAACCATAAATTTCGCAACGAATGTTGCGAAGGAAATTAGTGTAAATCCTTTTAACTTTTGTTTCTGCTAGGATTTGACAGCCAGATCTCAAAATTATCAGTCTCTTTGTAACTTTTATTCTAGTGCAGACCCTGCAAGGGTTTTTCTTGTCTTTTCCTGGGTTATACCTCACTATAGCATCCTTATCTTTGCTTCTAGAGCATCTTTATGGGTAGAAAAAAACAACTCCACACCTCTAGGTTGATTTGTTTTGTTTTGTTTTGTTTTGTTTTGTTTTGTTTTGTTTTGTTTTGTTTTGTTTTGTTTTGTTTTGTTTTGTTTTTCTCAGGAATGACAACCTTCTTCTGATATTTTGTTTTACCATTATATTTCTACCGTCTATGCCACCACTTTCAGAACTCTGGCCCCAGCACAAGTGTGATTCCCTGGGAAAGGACAAGTACAGTGGGAAATGGGAGACACTTTCTTCTTCTAACTGCGCAAGAGAGCATTCTGTCCTCCTTCGTGCAGCTCTACTATGTATGGTACAGATACCGAGTGTGTGATCCTCTGTTATGTGTGGTGCTCTATTATGTGTGGTGAAAGAAGGTCTTGTATCCACTGATGAGCTGTCTGGCAGGACTTTTGATTCTTCTACTGACCTGACAGAAGTCTTGGACTCTGAGATTTATTGGGAGCAATGAGTTTTCTGAAATCACTGACACTGGCATTTAGACCACTGTAATAATTAAATTATGTCATATAGCCCTTTTACTCTGTTATTTTAATATAGAAGCTCCACATATAAGACAAATAGAAATAGAAAAAGAAACCACATGTTTCTGAAAATAAAATATTTATTTATAAGCAGGTATTCAAATTGCACACCAAAACACCGACGGGGTTAAGATTTCTGAAGACAACTGAGAAATCTTTCTCAGTAGGACTTACAGAGCTTCTGAGGCATCCACTAGCCAGTTAGTAATAGCTGGCATCAAAAGAATAGACCATGAATTAGGCAACAGACATTGTACAAGGCAGACATTTTCTAGCTCTTTCCAGTATGTAGATCTACCTGTTATTCAAAACACAGTTAAGACTCTTCATTGTAAAACAAAGGCAGCAATGAAAGCATTTTATCAGTGCTCCTGAAAAAAACTTAGGATGCATAGTTTCTCATCAACTTATTATCTGTGTTCACAAGTGATGACAACTGAGACAGAGAGCAGTTAACTGACTTGCACAAGGTCACACCTGAAATCCCTACAGCAGAGCAATAATTGCACTGTTCTGTCCCGTGTCCTCTGGATAATTGGATTTTCTTCCCCAGAAAAGGGAAACTTACATGTTTGTATTAATTTTTAAACAGAATAAATGTAAAAATACAACAACCAGGGGTTACTTGTGCAAACATATGTTATGTGACACTGCAGGATCAATGGCAATAATAGTTGGACTATAGATCTATGAGACTATAGTATAGCACAGAGAAAAAATATCAAGTTCAACTGAAAACCAAATTCAATATTCCTCTGAGCCAACAAGTATCATGTGACCAAATATTGTATTATTTGCATGTAAATGTGCCCCCCAAGAAGGCAACATTTGTAGGAAGCAGGAAGTGTCTAGCAGTGGAGGATGTCCTCTAGTCATTGGACATTGTTACACAATAAGTCAAAAGTATTAGAAATCTAGCTATTTATTCCATTTTGAATAATCAGCAGTCACGTACAGGCACGTATATAAGACTAACATGAATTTTTTTCTGTAAAATAAGGATCTATAGTTATTGTTTTCACTAAGGCATATTGCACTTAGAATATACCTTCCAAATTCCCCAAAAGTATCCACAAAAAAGAATCTCTACTCACACATATTTACAGTATGCTAGAGGAGGCAGATTGCTCCACCTGATGTCAGCAGACAGCATAGTTTAATAAGCCCACAGTACCTCCTAACTCCTGCTTAGATATTCTGCTCCTACCAGTTACATATCTCTTCATTTTCACTGAGTTTTCTCTCAACTTCAGCAGCTGGACTGTATTAGAATGCAGGTCTAAAGAAGAACAATCGAAGTTTGAACATTTAGTAATAGTGTTCTTTAATAATTCCTACAGATAAAAATCTTTTTTCCTTTAGCACATGATCTGGGGTATTAGCTGCATAAGCCCTGTACATGACATTGCTTCCAGCTGGCACTGTCACAACATGATCATCACTCTCTCCTGAGAGTACAGGATCTGAAAGATAACAAAGCTAGTAATGGATTTTAAGCCATTACCTTCCTACTAAAGAATCTAAAAAACAAATCTAGGAGAAGGTGTGTTTTAGTATCTGTTCCCGTCTGTCCCCATCCCTTCCACCCCCCAGCAGCCCAATATGTTTTGCTACAACTGGAAGAAAGAGTTTGCCTACTTCAGAGCAAAGAACAAGTAAGAATTACTAATGATCTTCTGTTATTTTAAAAGTTCACAGACTGATAGATGAAGGGATATAAAAAAATCCTTGTAGAGGTGGAATAAAGTTTAGTATAAGTAATTGCACATGTATTAAGAAACAGAGCACAGGAAAATGAAGCTTTTAAAAATCTACAGTGCTCCTGAGAGCTGTCCAGGCTATGAGTTTGCAGAGACGAAAAAGAAGCTGTACTGCAATGTACACAATGTAGGTGCACAAAAGCTTTAAGAGCATAAGGCTGAATCTTTAAGATTAAGAAGATTGGTTGAAATATCTACACTGGTTGTCAATTTGAAAAGCAACAACTTAAAACCAAAACAAAACAAAAAACCCCTCAACAAATTTCTCCTGAAAAATACCCAGTTTTGTGGGAAAGGACGTCTTTTCATTAAAATAAGTTGCATGAATAATGAAAAAGTAACAGACAGACAAATAGGTTGCATATTGGAAAATACCTCTGGAAAAGCTGCTGGCTTTGTGTCTTACTGTCTCCAGCCTATGTTGACCAGTTTTCTAGCTGGACTTCAATTCTAGTGTGACATTATGGCCAAAGACTCATATTATATCAAATGATAGATTAGTAAGAAGACAGGTCATCATGACATACAGTTAATACTATCTGAAAAGGGAACCTGGTCCATAGGTGAGAACAGGGGCAATGAAGCATTTAAACTACAATGTCTTTATCTATCTGGGAAAATTAAAACTAATATAATGAAACATAGTGGATAATTTAAAATCTTTTGTTTGGGTCATTAAAAGAATTTCACTTTATACGGGGTAGTTTTTGAAATTAGGTACACCTTTATATAAACTTGTTTTTATGAGTACAACACAGAATTACCCATCTGTTGCAGAAAATAAAACTCTAGGGTAAATGTTGGAAAACTGAAATTTTGCTGAACTGGAAGAAACCAGAAGTTTGGTAGGCTAGTGAAAAACCCATCAAGAATAAACTTGTCATTGCACATGAAATAAATCAATGTACTGTTGCAATGCATAATATAGCTATTAGTGAGTCACTTAGTGACTAGCACTTCGGTAAGGTAACCAGAGGGAATGAAAATATATTTAGGCCTGTTCATTCTTGCAAAAAAATTGTGCATCTTTTCTAAAGGCTGTACTCTCCCAAATATCCTTTTTTTCTCATACCTAAAATGACTTTTCCTAATTAGTACTGTTGGAGGCAGAAGGAAAAAAACATAGAGGAAAGAATATTTGTCATTGGAAGTTTCAAATTTTAAATAGAGTTTTAACAATCTTCAAAAGCAGATGAGAAAATATCCGGTCTTTAAACTCACAGAGCTCACCAGCAGTGTTTTCATAGCCAGATGACATTGTGAATTAGTGACTTTCATATCTGAAAATACAGTTTTTTATAGAAATGAGATATCTTCCATCCACAAAAATATTTTGGGCTTTTTACTGTGTATTTATATTTAAAAATATTCCACAGTGTCAGAGTAAAGGGGCTTTTGCATGGTAGAAATAGTTTATTTAGAAAACTAGAAGGCAGTGTAATTCCACTAAAGATGGCACAAAATCTTCAAAATACTGATATTGGCCAGATAGTCACAGAAATTGAAAATTAATAAAGAAATGTTAGTGTAATGAGTCAGCTTTATGCTAGAGATCTACAAAGTTATGAGTCAAGTGGAGAAGATGAATAGGAAATAATTATTTATTATTTCTAATAATAAAATATCCCAAGGAACATTAAATTAAGTTGATGTCAGGTGGTAGAGTCAAGACAACGAAAATGTGATTTTTATTTTTATTATTATATGCGTTAACTGGAGTAAAGTACTGTAAGGTATTGTGAGTACTAGAACACGAATTAAAGAAATTACAATAATTCCAGAAAAAGAAATCCATGTAGCACTAGTAAGCACACGGCTAAGATCAGTTATGCACGATGTGCCTCAAATGCAGATTGACAAAAGCTGGAAAGTCATTCCTCTGAAGTGATATTATCCTGTGCGTACTTGTTGTTACAGCCTTTCCATAAGTACCTGCTTCTGGTCCCCATCAGATTGAGGCTGCTGAGCAAGATGTAATTTGAATCAAAACCTTCTAGCTGAGGAAAGATATGGATTTAGCCTTTACAAAAATGCTCATATTACTTCAGAAAAATTGTTAATAACGGTTAGTAATGATTTATTTTCTAGTTATATTTTAATTAAGGAATCCAAAAGCCACATCTTAAGTGTCTTTGTTGCAATTTAATCCCTTCAAAAGAACTTCAAGTGTATCTATTAAACACTGATGCCTTGTGCCAGAAACTTCAGTAGTGTGACTTATCCCAGTATATCACTTCAATTACTGCTACTCAAGATCACTGTTCCTTTTTTTTCATCAGTTAAGAATTAATTTGAAAGTGAGGAAAATCACAACTTTCAGTGACACTTTAAAGATATGTTTTTCCTAAATCAATCACATTTATTTAATGTACTATTAATTAATGATATAAAACTGTCACTAAAATTAAAGGGAGTGCTTTAAAGTAATTTAATAATAGGAAAAGCAGTGTTATAAATTTTCTCCTAAGCTGTTTCAGCCTATTAGGGTAAAGCCAATTCTGAAACCTTCTTGTAAGCTGATGGAAGATAATAATTGCTTCAGTCACTATGGTTTACCTGAGCAATTCAAGTATGTCTAATACAGAAAACTGCAAAGTTTTATTCACCACCACATGCAATGATTATGTTAATCTAAGAAATGCATTGAAGAACCTCTACAAAATACCTGATTTTTATTATTTTTTAGTGGCAGTCATGCAAAAGAAAGACTATTTTAATTCTTCCTTTTGGAAAGCTGACATCTTTGTGCTTACCCATTCTTTTTTACAATTGTAAAGCAATAGTTATTGAGGATTTGTGATCTTTTTTAATTACTTTCCAAGGTAGCTGAAATTAGAATTCATCAACAAGTGCAACTCCTCTCCCAGCTGGATTTTTTACTTTTAAGTTTCTGGAATCCTGAGCTGACCCTACAGATTTAGAAAACTTCAGCAATTAAGAAATCTAGTTCCTGTGCTTCACAACACCTCTTCCTGGTGTATTTTGTAGAACACCTACAAACCAAGTCTTATTTTCAGGTGAATAATCCTGGAAGCAACTTCTATATCTAAATGAGTAATACATGAGTGGCAGGTAGTTCAGATAGTGAGTTTGAATGTGGACTGATAAAATGGTGTTATGATCACCTGCAGTATAAACTCCTTGACAGTGAAGATATTCAGAAATGAACAGTTCTGAAGTTAAAATAAGAGAAGAAAGCAGATACTTTTCTTGTTATTTTTACTTTTGAAAATGAAGTCTCCTACATTTCACAATACTTTAAAGAAAGTAATTTATTTTATTTATGGAGTAACTCAGAAATATCATTGTTTATTCTGAGAGTTTAGCTTAGGTTATGATTGTACAAACCCAAACAAATAAAATTTTGCCTAAGGTACTTTTATTCAGGACAGTATACAAAAAGCATATACTTATGTTCTATAAATTATGTAACAAATTTTAAAATAAAATATAGAAACTTATCTGGAACTTAATTTTAAGTCAGAACTGAGATGTTATGTTATATCTGTATGGATCAGGCGTTAGTAAGTATGATCAGATATAAAAAAGATCATGACACTTGATTCAAGTATCAGTGAACTGTACTGTTTTACTATATTACGTTATTATGTACTTATGGGATTTTAATAGTTTTTCAGCCTAGAAAGCTTATTGTAGTGCTGCAATGTTTAAAAAGCAGTCCAATATCTTGTTAAATTTATACCAAGAGAATATTGTGAGTTTGCTCTGGTTAATTTTTAGAAAGAAGTGAAACCATTTGGTACATATTTTGAAATAAATATTTTTATTATTCAGTAATCTGTAAGACTATATTAACCAGTAAGAATGTATTAAGAATTAACTTGATAAGCCAAAAGTAAATGATACCTCAGACAAAGTAGTTTAAGTCATGTCCAGAGAAGAGAGCACCCTTGGTTATTTTGTTCATTCAGCTTAAACACCTTTTCTTTTTTTTCATACTGTATTCTCTTTCCATAAGAAGTGATTTATTTCACACTCTAATTCATCATGAAATTTAATTTTCATTTAAAAAACACAATTTAATTAGATCTGCAGCAGTACAATGAAACACCTTAAATGATTGTTTCTTAATCTTTCATTTTCATACTTCAAATAAAGCAGCACAGTTAATTTTATATTTTTATTTTCTTTGTCTTTCAAACATAATGAAAACTTTTCTTTGAGGGGAGGTCGGGATAGTCAAGGGAGAATGAAAACAGCATACTATATCTTAACCTGGAGAAAAAAAAGTCAAGAAAATTAGCGGGTTAAAATGGAGAAGCCAGAAGACCTTTAACTGTAGTTAAAATAACCAACATATCAAGCAGAGAGATCATGATCTCTGCAAGAAGCTCTCCAGTACTATCTTGAAGCTAAAGAGGAACAAGAGCAACTGATTAGCACTTTGCTACTTGAGTGGTGGCCCCACTGATGAGGCAGAAATGTCATTAACCATGATTTCTACACCACCTAAAATCTGCCAGATGTCAAGCTTTAAACTAAGAAAGTTAAATGCATTAAAAAAAAAACCAAAAAAACCTGCCCAAACTCAGAAAGCAATGCCTTTCCTAGGTAACCAAGACTTACATACACTTCTTTTTTATTACTTGCCCAGTATATTCTTCATCATAATGTCTTCTTTATTCTCCTACAAGTCAAATAATCATCTTAATTTATATACAGTGTGAAGGTACTGCCTCTACTGCCACAGTATAAATGTGTTGCATTAAAAATTAAAAATGTTATTTTTTACACTGTATCAAGATGAAAAGTGAGCCTTCAAGTCTCATTTGCAGTTCTGCCTCTACACTCTCATCCTTCTTGAATTGTACCACCGGATATGATCTCTAATAGACAACTAAATTCCTACAGACTTTAATTACTTCAGCTGTGCTCTGAACTTGAATCCACATGATAGCAAATACAGAAGAATTTTCAAAGGTGAGCTAAGTTGGTTGCTGTGCTTCACTAGGAATAACTTCTTTGATCAAATATCAGAACAATAGGAAAAAAGAAATGCACGGGATGGTTTATCTTTCTGCCCAATGCTCTTAAAAGCTGAAGGAGCCATTATTTATTTTGAAATCTTAGAAATCCAGAAGTGACTCTTTCCACGCAGTCTACCAATCTTTTAAAAAGTAAAAGAAAACGCCTGATTGATGTATATGTCTTGGAACCTTTGTCCACTTCGCTGTTTGATTTTTTTTCTTTTTTCTTTTGCTGGGACAACACTGAAGTCCACATTTGTGTTTGCAGAGAAGTAAGGTTAACTTTCAAGTTGGCTGAAGTCCTGGCTCTGCTGAGCACTCTATTTTGTAATTTGAAAGTTAAACTGTTCTGAGAGAGCCTTGCTCGAGTTAGTGTTCTCACTCTCTCACTCTCTATAACTGTAGGAGCTGCCTGACCTTTATAAGTGCATGTCAATATTCACATTGTCAGAAGAAACATTGTGGAGTGTAATCTGCACAATCATGAGGAGAAGCGCTTTGCCACAGGCAGATCAGGAACAGCAAAGAGGAATCAGTGAACAGTCAGATAAAACTGTTTTAACTGGGTTCAAAGAGTCTCTTTTAAACAGCTTCAGGTTCTATTCAAAAGTCTGCAGACCTACAGTATCCACAGCTCTCCTCCAAATTTCATCAAGATCAATGGAAAAATAATGATAAAAAAGGAATTATGAGGGAAGCACTCTAAAGGTTTTGACTTCTCAGTTGTCTGCTACAACATTATTCTCTGGAAAATGTAGGCACATGCAACTGGAAAAGAAATAATATAATTCCCTATTGCCTTTTTCCTCTATGCAATGTAAATCCCAAAGCAGATTTAATATCAAAATAATTTTGTGAAAACACTGTATCAACATGCAGTACCTTCAATACTTCACTGTGCCTTATAAACATTTCTGCTTTTCCAATAGAAAAACTGGGAGTTTTGAATCCAATACCAGACTAATAATAAACCACCATCATCTCCAGTTAGACTCTCGAAACAATAGATGCTTTTCTGTGAACTGAAAAGATGTCTGCAAAAGCAGAAGTAAAATTAAATAT
>JBCJKH010074072.1:0-16670 GCA_039877255.1 Loriculus beryllinus | reverse complement strand
CTGCAAACATTAAATACCTATCCTTCCCTTATAGAGCAGAAGATGCTTTAAACAGGTAGACAAGATCCTTTATCTAAGTTTTCCTCAACTATAAAGACTAACAAGGCACACACTGGCCTAGGCTTCTGTAGCCTCAATTGTTAAGCCTCCTAAACTTCAGCCTTTTTAATTTTTCCTTTCAGAATAATTTACTTGACAGAGTTATAGTTTAATTTCTCATGATAGACAATTTAGGTGACTTTCAAGATGTTTATCTCATTTAGAAATGGGATTTGCTGAGCTATTCAGTCAGTCTTTGCATTTGCCCTAAATTCATTCTACTGTGGCAGTTACTTTCAAAGGCATTCAGATGTCTGTACGTTGAGTGTATTGAACAGTTGGGGATTCGTTGATGTTTTGGTAGAAAATAACCTCTTAATTACTTGTAGTTTTATCTTCAAATTACTCATCATCACTGGCTAAATCTCATGACGGCATTTCATTGTCAAGGTGCATAAATTCATCTGTGTTCTTTGCTCCATTGCCTTTTAAACTACTGTTTTGAGTAAGAATTCTTACTCCCTGGTTTGTGATGAGAACCTCACACTGCTGCCATGACATGTACATTTACATCAGTTTCTTCAATAGGTGTTGCATTTATGCTGTCAGACACTCAAGACCTGCTTACGGCAGGGGAAGAAGAGTTTTCCCAACGAATTCACAAGTTCATGAGCATTCACCGGAACAGCTTTCTAGTTTTGTCAGCTGCTCTTCATGGCCCAGAAGAATGGAATGTTATGTTGAGGATTCAGAAAAGGTATGATTTCAACATCAAACCAAGCTTTTTCTTGCTAGGAAGAAATGAAGTAGCAGTCCTAGATTCAGGAAGATTATTCTAGGAATTATTTTCAAAATTATGAATTTTATTTTGCTAATGCACTGGAAAATTATTTGAAGTATACGTTTAATAATGGCAAATGAAAAGAATGCGAAGTGAATCCATCTGACATGTCACAGGTAACAGAAGGGGATGTTCCTCAAAACATAGCCCTAAAGCGATTGAAAGGGATGTTATTTGCTATGTAATGGAATTCTTTCTAAGGTTTTCTCTTGAACTGGAAAATTCGGCAATTTTCTTGGCTCTGGCAGCATCTTTTCATAGTCATTTTCAAAATGGAACACACGAGGTTCCTACCTGAGAAGAGGCTTTATTGTAAAGTTCAGATTCTTCACCAGCTTTTAAAATCTGTTTACTTGGAACAGTGTCTATTGTATAGTCCTGGAACAGTTGAAATAATCAGTTTTATTTTAAAGCAAAAGTACAAGCCTGGTTTGTTTAAAATGGTACCTGTGATTTCTAATGAAGCCTGAAAATGTGCATGTTTCAGTACATACCTTGCTGACAACACTTACCCGATTGTGCTCCATACTCATTGTCAAAACTGCTTCCTGGTAGGTCCAGTACTCCTAACTGCAGTTGATTTTCACTCTTGACATCAAAGAAATGACTATTCTAATGGCTTCTTTGATCTTTACCTCCTTGAAGCTAGCACCAGTTCCGTTAAACCCTGGGCACGCTGCCAGATGCTGATGAGCAGCAGAGGGTGCAGGATGAAATGCAGGAAATCTATTACCCACTTGTGAAAATTCCATACATTTTCATGAGAGCTCTCAAAAGCTCTGCCACCATTCAGCAAGAACATGTTATTCAGCTGATGGCAATGATAATTCTCAATCTACTTGTCCTTATGTATGCAGATTTTGTGCATGTGTCGATTAATAACAACTGTGGTGCTCTGAAGCCATATTCCAGTTGGCAAGTCAGTCATTTTATTAAAAATAACACTTTTGCCATTGCAGGCCATAACCAAATTGATGTTGACAAGGCACGAGTATATTATGGTGCAGGTACTTTTTTACTACCTGGCAGCTTGGAGTTCTGATAGTGTATGTAAATCACTGACTGAGCTTTTGCACTGCTGGGGTTCAAACTTGTGCCATGTTCTCTCGAAATACAAGTCACCTGTTGGATTTGTTAAAAACAAAGAACCTGGTATTCTCAGGTCTTCCTGAATTATTGTTTCTTTCTGCTTATCTACGGTTTTGTTGGAGCTGGGAAGGGATTTTTTTATTATGATTAACAAGAACAGTATGGGATTGTTGCTCAACAACATGAACATTTGATGCAGATTCTGCATATCATGGGGAAAGTGGGAGAAAAGCTATTTTTATCATCACAGCTCCAATGAGCATCCCACTAGGAGCCTCAGTAAATCTGTATGCTAAATTTTAAACACCTTGGAGCAAAGGCCATCCATGTGTTCTAACAGACAGTATTCTGCCTGGCGATCAGATTACTAAAATACAGACTAAATTTAGACCCACTGTTACTGGAAGCAAAACTACTGACAGAAATGGATTTTCATGGCTCTAGGTAAGTACACATCGCTGTTTCTTTGTTCTACTCTGTCCATTCATACTATGCTTAGCCTATAGCTAGTACTGGCAAAGCTGCATGTATTTATTTCTCTAATCCCTAAATGTAAATCAAACCACAGTTTCTGCATGAGATTGCAGCAGGACTCAGCAGTGACCCAAGTACCTCCTCTTAGGGAAGGACACTGCTTGTAACATTTATTTTTGCTAATTAGAAGAATGGGCAGCCAAGTTCAGCCCAGCTATCTACCCAGCATGGGTCCTAATGTGATTGAGGGGTAGAGCAGGTGGCAGTCACAAGGGGAGAAGACAGGGGAATACAACTGAGCAGCTGGGCACTTCTTTTGGATAGATTTTGTTTATCTAAAATTCCTCCTTTTCTATGGTTAACCTCCTCTGATATTTTAGCTCCACACCAGCAAACAGCAGCAATGCTCACTTCGGTGTCATTGCTACAATACACTAAAGATAGAAGTCTTAAGGAATGACTCTGTGCTTGCCTAAGCTTTGATCTCGCTCTCTCTCCGACGACTGCACTGAATGAAAACACATGCTAGGATTTTAAATCTGCAGATTTCATCCTCAAGAATGAATGCATATGAATAATGTTATTTATAGAATGAATTTGGGGTTAAATTATTTGAATGAGCAAGTCCTTAACAATAAATTCATAGCGGAATTATCCCATTATCTTAATCGCAGCTGACGTGTAGGTTGCTATAATTAGATACTACACTAAAAAGATTTAGTTCAGATGCTTCAAATGATGTATTTTTAGCACAGTTGTTTTTAGATACTTTCCTGTGTTTTTCCAAAGCCATTAAAAAAGCCCTGAATATTTTTTCCTGGCACTGAAAATGGACAGTCTTCAATATGGCAGGAGAGGTGCCAGCTCTCTCTGAATGTATACATGCTTAAGAAGTGTTGACATATTACAGCCCTAGAAGAAATAAGCCCTTCCAGATCCCACCTAAACAAATGGTACAGAAATGGGACAGATGGCTACACAAACCACAGGAACTCTACAGTGGCCTTTAATGATAAAGGCAATGTTCATTGTGCTTGTGAAGGCACAGCAAGAAGTTGTTTCCATTGTGTGGCATAATAAATTAAACGTGCTTCTAAAAGTAACCTTAATTTATTTTGATGTTTAGATTCCTGGGCAGTAATTTACGTATAATACCAGTTCATAACAGTGCTGAAACTGTTAAGTTAATGCTAACTATAGCTAAGGTAAGTCTGGCTGCATATTCTCAAAACTTTTAGTTCTAAAGATTTATATTAACCAGGAAAAGGCAAGAACTATAAAAATACTTATTTTTCCCTAAATGGAGCTTTTGGGGTCATAGTGACTCCCATCTATTAAATACATGGAGGTAGGACCACCGCTATGATATTTTAACAATAAAGACTCAGCTAAAGGCAATTTTAAAAGCTCTAAATAGCATCTGTGAAGACAAATTAGATACTTAGGAGCTAATTTGGCTTTTACTTACCACTGTTAAGTTAGGATGTCTTCATTTATTAGTACGGAACCAGTGTGGGATCTAAATATTACATGATTTGAAGTAAAAATGACAATCTGAAGACTCTAGTTACCTGTGGACTTTGATGATGCGCATACTATTATATTATTCATATAGCTTAATGAGTGTAATTTGTCTGCGTATCTGCAACATAGCCTATGTGCACAACACTCAATTAAACCTATTTACTGAATATCTTTAAAGAACATGAAGATTTTAATTTAGATACTCACTGTAACCAGTCCTAGCAGCATCCCCTCTACTAAAAATAAAAAGAGCAGGCTGAGAGACATGCTAGGAATCAACTATGAGCTTACATTTTATTCTTTCCTGAAGTGGGCATCTCAAAATAAGCAGGATTAACCTATTCAGAGTATTACTAATATTAAAAGTGTGTAAACTACACCTCACTTACTAAATGGCAAAAGTTATTAAATACTTATTACAACGTTGAGCACTGTACTTAACACTTTTTATGGCATCTACTGATGTCTGGCCAAGACTCTTAATACAGCATTAACCTAAAAGCTTTTAAGATTACTGTTGATCCTATAAACTTGAATTTGGTTTTCTACTTGTTCAGGATGTTTACACCAAACTCCCATAGGAGACCCCCATGAAAAGCAATAATAGCACATACTACAAATCTATTGGTTGCTGTTACATTATTTCTTAAGCAGTGCAGTGCAGAGCTAGTTTAATGAGCTCATCTTGCTCGAGAATCCCTAACTGGTATAGGGCCTAAAAATGAACTTTTGGCCTTGGTACTGGCCAAGAGAGCAATACCATCCAACTAATCCTGAGCTACCTACCCAACTCCTTTTAAAATACTATCCAGATAATTAGATGCAGTGCTGACAGGACTGGTTATGTTAAGACTGGTCTTGCACCTGAGGGGATACATCAGATCACCTCTATGTACATCATTCCTGTATATCCATTTCAGAAAATAGGCTTCAGATTTCAGTGCTGAATAATTTTACATCTGTTCTAGTTGAAAAATAAGATGTTAAATATTCTGTTACCTAAGAGTTACTATGTCCTACTAATAATATTATTCTTTTCTCCAAGATGACTTCCAAGCCACAGGCAAATGATATTCGTTACAAAATGGCAACGACAAAAGCCCAAATCATACAAAACAGTCCAGTTTGGAAGATGCTTCAGGAGTACCAGCTGCAGTGGAATTGATTTAGCATTTGGGGGGTTTATTCATAAGTAGTGGCTACATTTTTAAACAAAATATTGACTGTTCTTGAAAATATAGTGACATTTCAGAAGACTGTATATACAGCTTATGCAGTTGGAATGAAAAATAATATTGAATAACTATACAGTGAAAGATAGCGTACTTTATACCAAATGTGCATTGTATAGAAAAAAAAAAGTGGTTTAACTTAACTATAGAAGAGCCATCCATATTTTTAACTTGATTCTGAACTTAGGAGCTCATCTGCATAGAACAGCTTTCCAAAATGCTTCATCTATCTCAAGGACAAATTTGTCATGAAAGATAAGGATGATCAATACTAAAACAGAGGTTTCCCACATATAACATATGTATATATGTATGAAACCTTATGCAATGTGTTTTTGTAAACACAAGTGTTACTTGGTTTGCTACTAAGTTTTGAGATCTCTTTTGGCTCAAAGTTGATTTGTTTTTCTTTAAACCTGGTTTTCCTCACCATAATGTTTCTACTATTATCTGTGTGAATCTTAGAGTCCTGGTTTAATATTGACATATAAACTTCTATATTTACAAAGCGTTAATAAAAATACCTTGTGCTTAAACAGTGCTTTTTAATTGATGCTTCTCCAGTCATTTCATAAAAACCTTTGTAATTCAAAACACCATTCAGCAACTATTATGTAACAAATTCTGAAAATGAACAGTAAAATAAATGCACAACCATTATCTCCTGGCCATGACAAAAGAACAAAAAAATCCCCTCAATTTTTATTTCTAAACTTCAGAAAAAGCATCAATTTCTGACGAGGAGTACTTGAGAAAATAGGCCATCTCTGTGAAACCCATATAATAGCAGAAGAAAATAAAAAAGAATGAAGACTTATGAAGAGCAGCATTTGCAGTTGTTCTATAGGCCACTCTAAACTGCTCTCGTTTAAAGGTTGGTACCTATTTTTCAGCTAAAGTCACAGTCACAGTCAAAATGATCTTCTAAGGAAGTATATTAATTCAAGTACTTCACCTGACCTAACTATTTTCATCCATTACAGCTTTTATTTTCACTTCAATAAGTTCTTCTACTCGAGCCAGAACACTTTCTATTAAGTCAAAAGTGAAGAGAGCAGAGTGTAAAACCTGAAATGACAAAAGAGATTATTTTTATTAGAATAATTTTTTTTCCCACTGTACATCTATGTTTGTCTCCAGATGCAAAAAAACCCCTTAAGTACTTCTGAATGACTTCAAAGGAAACGCAAACTTACCTGAAGCTGCATTTCAGTTGTCATGGCAGGCATCTTTTCCCCACTAACAGTTACAGAACAAACTGTGTTAGGATTCTGTGCCTCTGTAGAAGAGAATAGCCAACCAGAGCTCAGACTGCTGTTTCACATAACTTTAAGAATTTAAATAATATTTAATATATTAGCATTTCTAGACAGTAATTGTTAAAATCCACAAACCTAGGGATTGACCAAACAGAGGACAGAAGGTGCTGAACCTTAAAAGGAAGACAGTTTGAGCTGGATGCTATCTCTATGCTTGCCATAACATACAACTACATTACTAAACAGGCAGTATCTGTAACTCAATTATATACAGCAAAAAGGGTCTTTTGAGGGAAAAAGAACTTCTTAAATCTGGTCAGTTTTTGATAAATTCTTAATATTTCAACATCCAGAGAGATAGTGTAAGGTTCTTTAGCTTGACTTAATGAATCCAGACATGAAATACTTATTAACAAAAGGCTGCAGGCTTCTCTGTTTCAGGAAGATTACTTGCAGCAGGCAAAACTACAAAGACAAAGCTGAAAACTAAGGGGAAAACCTCTTACATTCAGACCACATATTTGAAATTCATCATAATGTTTACACAGATTATACATTGGGGAAAAAGGCTAAACCAATTACTGCTACGAGTTAGATGTTCTCTCGCAAACTCAAATCTCTTTATGCTTTGTCAAAGGCTAAACATAAAAGGGACTTGAAAAAGCTTCCTAATTCATTTTAAAGTATTTCCTTTACAAAGATACCCACAGGTTGCCTTCAGAAAAATTCCCCTTCTGTGCCTCATACTTACTTAGTTAACAACAACAGAAGAGGATACGACTTGGGGCAAAAAGCTTTGCTGACATCTTTGGTAGCAAAAGCAAGAAGTTCCTTGGGCTGTCTTAGTTATACTGTAGATCACAAAGGAAGAGAGGATCTGACATACACAGAGATTGCCTAAAGCAGCTACAGCTCTTACGTCCTGTGGAATGTGTCTGTTTAACCCAGAACAGAATCTGATTTTGTGTGTCAGATTTTAAATATATATATAAATATGTGTGTGTATATATATACATATAAAAATCCCTGTGTAATTCTTCGGGCTTTAAGAGAGTACCTATTGGCTGTGTGAATTATTTCTTTTCTTGTTAACCTCCCCATGCCTGCTATGAAACCTAAGGGCTATATATTCAGAGACACTTGGATGTCAAAACTTAACAATCAAAAGTATAAATGCAGAACAAGCTTTGAAGGTCCTTATGCGACATTTCTGTCAGGTTTCCATATGTGATGAGAGATAAGTTCTGATTTTTCTGACCACCTGTGAAAATTATTCATATTAAATGTAGCAACTACTGCAATATTATTTGAAATTTTGAATACTGTCAACAATTGTACAAAACATGATCTATACAGCACTCACCAATTCTTTGTTTCCATAGGACTTCCACAGTGTGTAAATATAAAGCTAAGCCAAAAAAAAAACCCAACTAACCTTTTTTGTTCTCTTTCTTATTCTTTATTTCTGCTTCATAGTGTGCTTTTGACATATTGAGTCCTACATGCAGTGGCTTTAAAAAATGTTGCTCAATCCTGGGAATCATGGTCCATACTCCAGTCTATCCAAACAGAGCAGAGAAGGTTACAAATTAGTTTTAAGGAAGCATTGCAGTGCTAAGTTTTTGAGCACAAAGCTTCAGATGAGTTTTGTAACACACACTTTTGTGCTGGGAATAAAAAAGGGAGAAAAAAGAATGCAGACTCATGCATTTAAGCATGAAGAGAATCATGATGGGTATTTAAGCTTCTCTCACATTATCTGTTGAAAACTAGAGGATAAAGCAGTCAAAAACACATGGGGGGGAGTCTTGGTATGTAGGCTGATAACTACAGCAATGGAAACATACATTTTTAACTTTGTCTTGTAAGCAAAACTGAAAGGATCTGGAGAGGTTGGAGGGGAGCTACTAGTCACTTAGGCTAGAATCTCTACGAGGAGTAAACAGCAGTTGTAGATTCCTCTAAGATAATTCAGCAGCAAAATACAACAAATTCTTAAATTCATGTTCCTGAATTAACACTGTATTGTGATGCCAAGTGAAAGCTCTGATAAATGTCGAGCTCCCCAAATACGTGATGGTATTATCTATATTGCATTCAATTTAAAGTGCCTTGTAGGAATATTCCTGGATATGCTACTACCCCATATCCTTAGGCACAGAAACCAAAGTGACCATGAACTTCTCCCCAGTTTGGCATGGGTGAAGGGAGGGGTTTACAATAATGGCATTCAGGAGCAAGATATACCAGGAAAAAATGCTTAAAAGCAATGCTGTTCAAGGTTACACAGCGCAAGAGGAACACTTCTCTGCCTTGGCACCTTATAAGCTTGTAGTTACAAAACTGCAAGAAAGAAACTAATACAAAGCAGCCTTTGTGTCTTTAGGTACAGATGGCTCCTTTCTTCAGGCAGTATCCTCAAAGGGCAAAGTAAGGTCAATCAGAATAAGAATGACTACATAGTATTGTTGACTACAGTGGAAAATTCACTATATTTTAATGCTAAACAACACAAAGTTAGCTGGTCGGACAAGAAAACTGGTAATAACTTCCACCAGAATGAGGCTAAGAATGAAGTAACTTTGAAGAAAACCACTGATCTTTTACACTTTATTAATGAAAGTCCTTGTTACCCTGCAATCAAAACATCTGAACTGACAGAGAAGGAGGCATTTTCTTCCTGCCCCACTTGTACCCTATGAAGGGAGACAGGGAAGAAGTCAAAAAGAACTGTCAGCGCCTAAGTGTAAGGGAAAACTTAAGAAGAGGTGATGCTCTTTTCTCCTCACAACTGTAGGGACATTCTATGCCAGCCACTGCTAACAGCAACTGTGTGCTACAATATTTGAGATGTTAATAAAAGAGGAATTCTCTCTTTTCTTACAAAGCTATGCATTTACATGAAATGGATGGACTATACTGAGCACTTAAATAGTGATCGCTCCTTAAATATGATGAACAGGTATAGTATTGTCAATAATAACTACATAAATAGTAAATTGGAAACATACCGCTATTTTCACTACAGTTTTGGTTATCAGTGCAAGCTGTATTATTATTATTATCCTACTTAGACTAATGTCATTAGGCACTTAAAAAACTTGTGTTCATGGATCTCAAAGTGCTCTAAAAGCAGACTACAGATTTTTTTCTGTATTCTAGAAAACAGAAAATCATCTGCTGAAATCTATTACTGTAAATCATAAAGTCAACGCACTGGGGGAGAACAACAAAACACCTTAGGATACTTAACTGCTGGTTAGGATATTCATCTGACCTTGATATTGGTTATTCAAGTCAAGAAAGGTTTTACTGTACTTTGAACAGCAATTCTTCTTCAAATTGTCACTAACTGAAACAACTATTTTAATGCAAAAAAAATCGAAACATTAGTACTAAGGAGCTAGGTGATAACTGTTCACTACGAGATGTACTAGATTAAAAGCTCCTGAACTGCATAAATTAGAGGAATGGTGGAACACAAGGATTTGAGTCAACAGAAGTTGCATTTAAGATTAGAAGCAGCAGCCACTTAGTGGTGGAATGTAATCAGAAAACCAAACACAAAGAATTCCATTGGCTCTTCAATGCCGTAGCAACACAATCCCAAGTAAGTGCACTTATAAATCAGCTGCTAGATCATGGAATCCATATATCGACCCAGTTGTGAAATTAAAACAAGTTTCCCCTTGAGCATCCAAGAACACATTTCCATCAGCTGCAGTTGGACAGGACTGACTGTACACAAAACCAGCAGATCCATCACAGTGTATTACATTGAGTAGCCACAGAGCAGATGAATAACAAATACACTTTGCCCTGATCTAAGAAATGTTGCTGACTGCTCCAGACAGCAGACAGCTAAACAAAAGAGAGAAGAAAGAGATGGGGATTACAACTAAAGCTATAAAATCCTGCTTTAAACTGAGATAGCACAATATTATATGGGTAAAACACATAAGGGCAATTTTAATTTTTTAAACATACTGCAAAGTTTAAATCTGCAGAATACTCCTGAAATACATCCATATTCAAACATCCATATATCAAAGGGAAGGTAAAGAGGTATACCTATAAAACACATGTAAACTGCAGCCGTGCGCAGTTTGGGCTGGCAAGTTACCTCTGTCCATAAAACATTCTAAGCTGTTTCCATTAAAGCAAGCTAACAGAAAGGTGGATGGGTTTGGCCACTCCTTTTGTTACTTCAGCAGATGGACCTCAGAGATAAGACTTTTTTGACGCTTTTAACATGTACCTATCATGCACCCACACAGTCGCTGTAAATACAGTGTATGGTTTTACACAGCTAAAACCTATTTAAATGTTTTCTGAGACATCATAATAGTAACAACTTTTAGCATACTGCACAAGAAAAAGAATTTGCCTCAAGATGAATAAAATGGATCTCTTGAATTGTAATGGTTTGTATTATTATTACAAAGAAATCCAGCTGGAAGCTTGAAGAATACCAGTGAATAAATAAGCAAAGTAACAAATACTGGGTATACTTGATAGAGATGGCAATTTCAGAGTGATATACTATGAAATTATGGACCCAGATGACAGCTCATCAGGCAGAGAAAAAGGATTAGCTTGCTTATAGGAACAGTTAAGTATGAATGCAATTGAGTTTTATCAGAGTAAAGAAACACATCAAGTATCTCCTAATGTAGTTAATAAAAGCATCACTTCTGGGTTACTGACCAAAGAAAAGTGCAAAAGCTTGGGTTTTAATCAAGGATAACAGTGTTCCCATGAATGCAGCTCTCAGCCTTCAGCTAATCAGTCATTTTCAGACCAGTTATCACTTACCTGATTATCACTTTCACAATCTTTAATGACTAAGTATCTCAGTAGATTTAGTGACGCCATAATCCTGTAAATTAAAAAATGTACTATTTACCATTCAGAGCAGATCTGTATTACAGGGATAGTAATTAAAATTGTCCATTAGCCAGACATCCTAAAAATACCCATTTGTACAAAATACAGCCACCCATCTGTTGAGCCATACAGCTTAGTCTTTAGCACTGGTGTGCAGTAACATCCATGTTACAACAGTTGGCACTTTGCAAGTAAAATTAAAACTGTCAGCAGGTTGGCAAAGGCTGGTTACTGTGGGGGAAAGAGTTCTCTGAAGAGACAGAACCTTATGACAGAATTTGTAATAGGCATCTCTAGTGATCCAATTCATCTGAAACTAATGTGACAGTTTTCTTATCATTGTCTTGAATCCCCAGTGCTTTCTGAATATGCTTTTTGCTTTTATTTTACCTAACTTCTTAGCAGAAACTATTTATTGCTTCATTCGGATAAACAATTATACATCATACACCTGGATTTGAAGTAGTTATGTGTCCATCTGGACACTATCACGACTTACTGATTTACAAGCCCAAGCTTTACTCATGATATAGGAAAAGACTTACCCTCTATATGAGATTTTCAGAGACATTTCAGTTATATTTTATATTACTCAATGCAAGTATTTGCTGTTCAGGTGGCTCTGTGTTCCCATTCATGGGATACTGGATTCCCAGCAGCCATCCGTGAAACAGCCTCCAAAATATTGTGTGCTACAAGTTGTATCTGGTAATTGTTATTCCCCTGTATCATGTAAGACAACAAACCACATTTCTTCTGGTCCTCTAATTACTGACAAACCAAATACTCCTAAAGAAATAACGCTCTACCAATCAGTGCTTGCTTTTGACACCTGAGGCCTCATGTCCTTAGGGAATGAAGGAGCAATTTCTTTCTTATTAAGATCAATCTATAGCATTGTGACATTATTCTATACACAGTTGAGAGGATGTTTGAAGTAAATGAACACTTCTATTTCTAGTTCCAAAAAGTTAAAATACACTGATGTTGTCACCTAATTACATGACACTCTACCTCCCACTGCAGTCAGGTGGTTTGAAGTCTTTTTAAATGATTAGAAAAAAAGGAGAAAAGCCTCTAATTGCAAGTAAAACTCACCTATCAGAGTGTTGCAGAAGATCTGTCTCAGCACCTTCTGGAAGCAAAAACACTAAATCTAGAAGGGAGATCAAGTGATGTCCTGTAAACCAAGTGTTGTCACATGCCTTCTGAAAAAAAAACCAACCCCAATATGATGAGTTTAGCTGAGTTCAAAATTTAACTATTAAAGGTATCTTACATAATTTAACAATAATCTTGTGAAACCAGAACAGCGTTGAGGAAGAATGAAAAACTGGAAGCAGCACTGTCTAATCACTGCAGGTGATGGAAGTACACAAACTGGTCTTTTCGTAACCCTCCCTGCTTTGTATCACTATGCCAAGCTGTTCCTTTCTATTCTCCACCTTTTCAGCATTCCACCATCAATATAGTCAGTGTTTGTTTTCATAAGCTTAGCAAATGGTAGTACGCACTCTCATTTCTATTGAGGTATGGAACAGAGACTATGTTCCATACCTCAATATTCATTTCACAATAATTACAATTTCATCTATTTATTTTTAAGATGATCAGGTGGTTTAAGGCTTCTTTGTGTACTTCTAAACCCAGAAATGGATTGGAAGAAAAACAGATTAGATAAGGAGACAAGAACAGTTAAATCAGATCAGATGAGAAACCTGGAAAGATTAAGACTGCCTGGGCACAAAAACTAAGATGAAATAAATGGATAGCAATAGGAAATTGTTATCATGATGTCTAAAGCAAAATTCTTTGCAACAAATCTAGAATATTCAAATTTCTATGATGAAATTATTGTCTTTCTGACAGCCAGGGAGCTCTACAGGGAAGAAATGCATTGAGAGAATTCTGAAGCTGCATAGTAAAAAAACTGATTAGTAAGGAAATTTCAGAATATACTTTTACCTATTCAACCTAGGTGCATGCTCCTTTCGGAACACTTTTCACATTATCATCTTTCTCAGCCCTGCTGATTCAATATACAGGGCAGACTATGATTGAATAAATAGTAATTCACTGTTTTCTAACATAATTATGCTAGCATAAAATATGCACAACTTTAATGTATTGTCCTACTTGACAAAAGCCAGTACCCTCGAGAATCAAATTTGGTTTGGAAAAGGCCCTAAGCAGTTCAAAGAAAAAAAAAAAAAAGAAAAAAAAGGAAAGATTTAATAATTTCATTTAATTCATTTTTCCAACTTCCTGGTATAAACGATTATAAAATATGATATTTAAAGGCTTTGATCTAGCCTAACCATTTCTGATGAATTGAACATTCATGATGGACTCGTAATGATGTCATCATAAAAATCAGGAAAAAATTAATAATTCTGTCTTCATTTGAATTATAGTCAAGAAATGAAGAACTGTGAAGGGAAAAAACCCACTAGGGAGTTGCCCTTTAGGAAAGCGGCATGTACCTTCAAGCACAGACAAGATAATAACTTTAAGAAAAATACAGTATGATCATGCAATTAAAAACCACAGTTCTAAAATGGTAATGTAAAAATACATATGCAGGATGTATGTGTATATATATATAGCATAAGCTATATTCATGTTTTTAATTATATCATTTCCCAATCTTACGTTTCTTTCCAAAGCAGACTGGTTTTAATGCATCCCTCAAAGCTTAAGGTGTACACGTTTTCTCAACATAATACTGATAGAATTTTGGGATAGCTCCTTGTTTTTTAGTGGGAATAGCCTCACCGTTAATGATAAGTGAATCTGATCTTTTATGTTTTTAATAACGTATCCCTCCACACCAGCATGGTTGCTTGTCTTCAGTAGACACCTTCAAACACACACACAGGAGAAAGAAAAAAGATAGATATTATCTCCTCAAAGCTGCCTGTATAGTTAGTTCAAAACTTAAGATGGCATTATGGCCTTATTCACTAAGTGGGAGGTTTACCACAGAAAAATCTTTAATCTTTACCCACTAGCTTACATAAGACAGTTGATTTTATGGGAGGCAACTGAAATTCATTGTTTATCCAAAAAAATTAAAATAGTAGAATGAATATGATTTACCAAGCAGACTCTCTCAGAAATCACTGTATCTATGCAGTTAAGCTGCAATTAAGCTGATACTACACAATGTACAGTAACTTGGCCGCATACCTGAATAATGTATGTTTTCCCTCTGTGTCAAACTTATTTATGTACAACTGCAAAATATTTAAACTTTTCTTTCTCTGAAGAGAAAACAAAAAAAGATATAAGACTGATGCTACTGAAATAAATTCAGCACTCACTTAACTGATCCTGTAGGTCACATTACATACCAGATGCTCTATGGGACAAAGGGTCATAATTTTCACCAAATCCTGCCGTTGGACCAAGAAAACATAATTTCTAATTAGGTACAGATTATTACATTACATCCTAATGACTAAAATCTAAAAACCCCAAAGAAACAAAAAAAACCACAAGAGCCCACAAAACCATGCCTATGCAAAATTCAGAGAAATTCACATTAGCCTCAGTGGTTCAAATCCCAGGGCTGATAGACAACAACACTGTTGGGCAAAGTAAGAATTTAGTCAAGAGCAGATTTCTAAGAGGCAGAAAAGAGCAAGCACCATCTTTCAGCTCAAATCAGTTCCCACCTGCTTCAGTGGCCTGTACATACTCTAAAGCATATTTAACTGTTACCAAAACTTCATCCTGTATTGGGTAGAAGAGACAGTCCATTCTGTATTGCAAGGCACTGAAGGTATCAATTTAAAAACATGAGTGTCTAAAGGTTCAGAAGTATCTCAAATACCTAGAATACATCCAAATATTATTTATAATCAAACGTCAATGACTTCTGTACATTGCTTCTTATTACCTGAGGTACATTAATAAAATCTCTGAATTCTAAATACTGATGGAGAAGGCTATTATCTTCCATCCTCAATAAACAGCTCTCAAACAGATCCTGCAGGAGAAGACAAAAAAAAGAAAGCTGGCAACATTTTGCACATACATTAATTTATATGCTTAACCATTAATATGCTTAATATGCCATTAATTTCATGGCTAAAGCCACCTTCACTATAAATGCTCACTCAGACACTCAAAGTCTGTAGGAGCTCCAAATGATAAACAGAATGAAAACGTTTATGCATGTGTGTAAAATTCAATAAATCTGTGTTTGTAAGACTAAAGAATACCTAACTAAGCCTCAAAATCTTTCTGAAACTATTATCTGAATTAGCACTTGTACCTTTCTTACAAGGGAAAACTAAAGTTTTCCCATTACTTAAACTGGGAAAAAGAAACATTATAATAATGAAAATTTGAAAGAAAACTTACAAGTCCTTTAGATAAAATAGATTCTTCTGTTCTAGGAGAACAAAAAAGAAGAAACAAACTTAAATTGTTAATCAAAAAGACACTGTTGATATTTCATGAACATAAATAAGAAGAAATACCAGAACAGGGATCAAAAAGAACTTGTCCCTCAACAATTTGCACTCTCTTTTCTAAACGTAGTATCTTCATCATTCCTTCCTAAGATTTTTAGAATAAACTAAGTTGAAAATTAGATTCCTCTCTCTTCAGGGTCAAAAATGACGTTTTTTTCCCCCCTCAATTTAATTCCTCAAAAGCAGCATATCGAACAGGTATCAAGACACTGATCAACAAAGAAAATGAAACTTTTCCCAGATGATTCCATTTGCAGAGTTCTGCAAGCCTAAGGGAAACACAGCAGATACCAAATTAGAAAGACCAGGAAGTTTTGTTAAGTTAGCAGGAAACAGAAGTTGTAACAGGAAACTTCCCTTCCATAGAAGTGCTAGAAGGTATTTCGTCAACACTGCTGCTTATGGAAGGTGAAATAATCACAATATACAGAAAAGTCTGGTTTCCTTTAGACAGCCTGACCTTTGGTTATGTTGCATACTGTACAAGAATATATCCATATTAATATTATCACAATAGTTTCCTCTAGTAGTAAACTAATCATTACAGAAATACAAGTAAATACACACTCTAATTGTTCTGCATGTGTTTGAAAGACTTTAATTTTGCATTTTCAGAATAAAGTTTATACAAATTGTATCACAATACAAGCAGAAAACAACAAATAAATGTTTTAGTCAACTTTTTGTATTTCTTGATAAAAGAAGCCACCTTGTTGTGGAATTCAGCATTTTAACTCTCACATTTAAAAACCTCCTCTGATCTTATTTCATAGAATCATAGAATAGTTAGGGTTGGAAAGAACCTTAAGATCATCTAGTTCTAACCCCCCTGCCATAAGCAGGG
>JBCJKH010074069.1:0-38027 GCA_039877255.1 Loriculus beryllinus | reverse complement strand
CCTGCTTATGGCAGGGGGGTTGGAACTGGATGATCTTAAGGTCCTTTCCAACCCTAATGATTCTATGATTCTATAACTATGTTGCTAAAACAGAAATGATCAAAACACTGCTATAGGGATGACACTGCTGATAACACAATAAATGGAGGTATGACCTTTAGAAGATTCTCCCCCAAACCTGAAAACTGTATTTAACTAATATAACAAAGCACCCTTCTTTCAACTAACCTCTCTTCTGTCTACTTTCTAAGCTTTTCTGTGTCTATACGGAATTTTCTTCCAGTACCTGATTTTAAGATTTTACAATTTTCACCAATGCTATTTATGTGCGGATTTTTCTTCATACCTATGAATGTGCATAGCTATGAAAGCATTACCACCCCTCTCACTCACCCCGTTTACTCCTCTCCTACTATCCTGACAGCTTTTTGCTGATGTGCTGCAAATACTTCAACAGGAAACTACAACTAACGCAATTCATCCTTACCCACGACAAGCTTTATGTGCCAAGGCTAGATGAGCTGAGGAGGAACTTCAGAATCAGTTTATCTTCCCGATAAAATGAATATGTTTTCACAGCCAAAGCCAACAGCAAAATTTGATAAACTTCTGTTAAAAGCACCTTTTTACATTTTGCTCCTGAAAATCAACCTAACACAGCAAACAATAGTCAACTTTCATATTAGAAAACAGCCAAGAAAGAGAAAAGAAATGCTAAGATGTGTGGTGGGCTCACCCTGGCTAAACACCAGGTGCCCACAAAAGCTGGTTTATCATTCCCCTCCTCAGCTGGACAGGGAGACAAAATACAACAAAAGGTTCGTGAGCTGGGATAAGGACAGGGAGAGATCACTCACCAATTATCATCATGGGCAAAACAGACTCAATTTGGGGAAATCAGTTTATTTTATTATTAACCAAATCAGAGTAGGATAATGAGAAATAAACCAAGTCTGAAAACACCTTCTGGGTACCCCTCCCCGATTCCCAGCCTCAATATCACTCCTGAATCCTCTACCCCTTTCCCCCAGTGGTGCAGAGGGGTGGGGAATGGGGGCTGTGGTTAGTTCATCATGTTGTCTCTGATGATTCTTCCTCCTCAAGGAAAGATTCCTCGCGCTCTACCCCTGCTCCAGTGTGGGTCCCCCTCGGGGTCACAAGTTCTGCCAGCAAACCTGCTCCAGCATTGGTCCCCCTCGGGGTCACAAGTCCTGCCAGCAAACCTGCTCCAGCATGGGCTCATCTCTGCATGGGTCCACAGGTCCTGCCAGGAACCTGCTCCAGCATGGGCTCCCCATGGGGTCACAGCCTCCTTCGGGCATTCCCCTGCTCCACTGTGGGGTCCTCCATAGGCTGTAGGTGAAGATCTGCTTCACCATGGACCTCCATGGGCTGCAGGGGCACAGCCTGCCCCACCATGGGCTGCACTGTAGGCTGCAGGGGAATCTCTGCTCCAGCACCTGGAGAACCTCCTGTCCTCCTTCTGCACTGACACTGGTATCTGCAGAGCTGTTTCACATTCTCCTCTCCTTCAGATGCAGCTGCTGTTGCACAGTAGCTTATGCCCATCCTTCTATAATACATCATCTCAGAGACACTACCACTGTCACTGATGGGCTCAGCAACGACTAGCAGTGGGTCCACCTTAGAGCTGGCTGGCATTGGCTCTGTTGGATACAGCAGAAGCTTCTAGCAGCTTCTCTCAGGAACCACCCCTGCAGCCCCTCCAGCTACCAAAACCTCACCACACAAACCCAATACAGGATGACACAGATCTAAGAGAACAGGTCATTTCTTGATTATGTAAAAAGTGTGCCTTATATGCACTTCAGAATTGAAATTAATTTAATTCAAACAAGCAATTTTGGAGGAGAAGACTGCCTTTAACAACCTCCACTTACTTCAGTCTAAATTGTCCTCAATTATTCCTAAGCTATTATCTTATTCCTTCATACATTCTAAGGGTCCTCTCCTCCTTCTGGATTTTGTCAGGTTCTTAAAAAAAAAAAAACCTAACCAGAGATTTTTGTGCATATCAAATATAGACACCTTCAGCATTTACTTTCAAAGTGCTATAATCTGGCTCCCCACAGAAAATAAAAACACAAAAATACTGACCAATAACTATTTCCACTAATTTTCAAGCTCACTGACATGCATCAAACAAAGTTGACAAAAACAGAGTCCTCAAACACATCAAGTTGCTACATATTTTAGTTTAAGCAGTTGTTTTTTTCAGCACCCGGAAGAAACGGAAAGGTTCAAACACTGATGTTTCTAAAACAAAGGCACAGATGGACAGTATTTATTGTAACTTTGGGAATTATCATGCTGTGAAATCACTTTTTAGGGTTTTATAATTATTTTTCAGTGAATTCAAATTGCACCAGAAAAGGCAAGCTCAAAATCTCTGTACATCTTTCACTTTAAAAGGAGAAGTTATACAAGAAATTATGTATCATTTGAGTGGTGACTAGCTCTATTCACATGTTAAGATTCTGCATATATTGTAATGAAAGCATGCTGCATGCACCATTAAAAAAGAACCATGAGTCTAAGGTTTTCCCTCAAAGAGAAAAATCCAACCTCAGCAATCTCTTTTCTGACCTGTATCCCCAGAACAGCAAGGTGTTTATCATACATGAAACAAACCTTTTCTGTAATCATTAAAAACAACTTTTAGTATGCCCTGTGGTTGCTGACTAAAACCTGGGAGACAGCTGCTGCTATCCTCATCACAGGATGGATAGAGAACATTTACTTACACACACCCTCACCTAAACAAATGTGGAAGAAGAGAGAAGGGAACCATTTTAATAGAAGAGTATCTCATGAGAGTTTGAAAAGACAGTCAATAGTAAGCTGTACCTCATTACTACTTAAGTACTACATTCAGAAGACTTTCTAGTCACCAAACTTACTTTAAGAGGTAGGTAAGCCTTCACTCGTAAGAAACAAGCACTACCATGTGATAGCATTTGTATGCACATAGACATCTTCTTTATTAAGGTAAACACAAAAGGCTGCTTAAACAAAGGTAAGGGAAGTCTTTACTACTTTGCAATCTCTTTGCTATTGCATTTTCATATATTTCACTCTGGAAGAACTCCAGGGGCCATGGTGAAGAGCACAACAAAACACAAACCTCCCTTTTTTTGTAGTCCAAATGGAAAAATCAACCAAAGGTTTCTGAGCTGTTGAGGTTCTTCTTCCTCAAAACCAAACTTTTAAATCATCCATTGCAAAATTTATCAGTTTAAAAACCTGACATTTTCTATAATGGATACCTGTAAGTGTCAAGCAAACATCTGAAAAAAAGGTTAGATGAAGCTTTACAGTGCAATATTAATATACCTCAGACAAAGTTTAATCTGCTTTATCAAACCTTTCAATACTTCCTGAAAGCCCCAGTCATTTTCCTTCTCTTCTGCCCATACCATGGGAGCACAAATCCGGGACATGGCTGATTGACATGGAGAATTTCCATGACAGTTTCTCCTAGACACAGACTGCCAGGAAGTACTACACACCTTCCTAAACACATATAGATGCACTCTGCAGAAGCCAAATCCAACTAGAACTAGCACTTTCAGTTAACGTATTTCAGAAAGTACAGATAAGAAATAACTATTTATTAATACCTGCTCCTTTACCTCACAGACATCTACACTATTCCCTGAAATACCACATCTGTTTCCAATGCCAGTATGAAGAGAGTTTTAAAAGGAAGGAGGAAGCTCTGAACCAAAACTGCCTGTACTGCAGAAGTATGACTTGACTTGTCAGCAAAGGCTGCAATACAATGTAGAAGGGCACTATACTTTGTTTCATAAGATGGAAAATCTCTCATTGCACTGATCTGGATGAAATTCCATGTTCTACAGCCTGTACTAAACTATTTGCATGTACCCTGAAATATCTGTACAACATAATGCTCACTTTCAGACCTGCAAAACTTAAAAACTGGCCTTTGGAATCACTATGGTGCGCCTAAGGCACCTCTTCTGCGATCAGGGGCACAAGGCAAGATCACCTCTGGCATGCTCAGGAATACGTATTAACACCTCTTGAGCTCTCTGCATCATTAATATCTCTTCAAACATAGCTCTCAGAGAAAATACATACACCTGAGCTATGCAACAGTCATATCAAGATACACATACACGCTTGCATGTTCTGACCACACTGGCACACCACTCCATGTATCAGCTTAAACTCTACACTCCTTGCCAACAGTGGCCTTTTTCCCCTCAGAACTGCCCCAAGTATTCAATAACTTTCAACACAAAACCTGAGTCCAGTAGACTGTGGAAACTGAGCACACCGGAAAGAAGAGCTGTTGGAAGGAAGAGAGGAGAGGGAAAGGTGCGACGTTCACAAGGCTTCCACCATCAATCTAAAATTTGAGCCAAGGTAGGACATTGAACTTGTTACTAAAATAAATTTCAGTACTTACATATTTATTTATTTATTTCCCCAGAAGAAGTTTGCCCTCAGCGAGCTCTCTTTTCCAGCTGGTATCCAAACGAAAGTGCTGGCATTTCTCCAATGGCCCAGACTGAATGGGGGAAAAAAAAAAAGCCCCGACAGATGCGAAGCATTCCCTAGGGAGATGCACAGCAATAGCAATCCCTTATCATTATCCAGAACAATTCTGTCTTCTGAGTTCAGCCAGCAGTAGCTGCTATCTAACCGTGCAAACCTCTGAGCTATCTGAAACTTTTCTACGTTTGGCAAGACAGGTGAGACAGAAACTTTGTAAGTCACCTGCTTCTGGGTCTGGGAAACAGGAAACAAGACAAACCCCAAACCACTTTGCTCCTTGATGACAGATGTAAACCAGGACACTTGAGAATGAGGTCGCTATAAACAAGAGCTCATTCATCTTTCAGAAAGAGTTAAAAATTAACTTGTACCTAGTGTAAAACTGATTACTGTGACTAATCATTAGGATTTGTATATTGCTAAATGGATGAAATCCTAAATTCAAATATCATCACTTTCAGGGAAATTCCTTTTGAAACACTAACTGGTTAAGTAGGTGGAACTCCTTACCAATTGCAGTGTATTTCCAACAGCTATCACTACTCCAGTATCCAGATACTAAGGGAGAAAGTATAACCTACAACCCTTTTTGGAATATATTCTATTTACTAACTATATTTCTTCCTCATTCTCTGTTTCTCTTAGTAGGAAATGTTTTAAGAGAGACTACCACAATCTAACAGAAAGACAATAGCCTCTGCTCAGTGTTCTGATTTTTTGCAGCTGGTATGCATTTATGCACAAACACACTCCTCTCACAAACTAAAAATATTGAAGAAATATCCAGGTAGGAAAGTAAATCTCAAAACTGTACACAAAAATTAATGAATCATTAAGTAGTGTTAGGCTCCATTTTGGGGAAAAAGAAGATGTGCTTCCTCTAAAGCAAACCCTGACTACACCATTATGCTGTTCATAGCCATCAAATGGACATTGAGTACTTGAAACACGAAGCAACTACCAAAACATCAAACAACAGATAATAGGATTTAGCTTTTAGTCAAAATTATCTCCAAAAAAAGCCTAGTAACTAGTGAAATGCAACTCCTGAAGCTGATTTGGTTAAATTCTGTACTATACCCTAACAAAAAGTACAAGAGAGAAGATTGAGCATAAGAAACCCTCCTTGGTCTTCTGGCAATACTTCACCCCTGTCAAGAGTTCCTGTCACTCCTGCCTCGACTTGCAACAAAAAGGAAAACATGAGGTGTCCTTTTCAAAGTATCCATATTATGCATAACAAAACCAGTGCCAAGCACACCTACAAGAACCTGGAGTTTTTCCAGACTAACAGAAGGAAATTGGGATTAGGCAATGGTCCTAAGGCTGAACTTCCTCATAGCTATTTCCCAAAGGAAAAAGATAGACTCCTTGCATCACCTAAACTGCACAGAAGCTTAGCCTCCAGGTTCATCTACAGAGGAAATTCAGGGCAGCTCCACGAAATGGTAACCACTCTCCAGTTACTGTTCTCACAACCTAATATTAGTTTGTCGTTGCTGTACCAAATTATGGATTTTCCCCTGCTCCTCTCTTGGCCTTTCCTTTCTCTCCAGATACAGAATCATAGTATCATTTAGGTTGGGAGAGGCACTTAAGATCAAGTCCAATAGTTAACCCAACACTGCGAAGTCCACCACTAAACCATGTCCCTAAGCACCACATCATATGTCTTTTAAACATCTCTCAGGATGGTGACTCCATCACTCCCTATGAACACAACAGGGCAGCCTGTTCCAGTGCTTGACAACCCTTTCACCAACTGGATTTAACTCTGCTCACAATCATTCTTTGGGACACCCAGCCATTTTTTTTACCCATCCAAAACACAAGCAGCCAGTTTCTCTAGAAGAATGCTGTGGGAAACAGTGTCAAAGGCTTTACTAAAGTCCAGGTAGACAACATCCACAGCCTTTCCCTCATTCACTAAACTGGTCACCTTGTCACAGAAGGCGATCAGGTCAGTCTACAAGGACCTACCTGCCTCTCATAAACCCATGGTGACTGGGACCGATCACCTGTTTGCTCTGTACATGTCCTATGATGGCACTCCTTGAGCTGCATAACCTTCTCCAGCACTGAGGTCAGACTGACAGGCCTGGAGTTCCCAGAAAGCTCCTTCCAGCCCTTCTTGTAAATGGGCATCACATTTGCCAAGTTGAAGTCAGCTGGGACCTCCCTGATTAGCCAGGGCTGCTGGTAAGTGATGGGAAGTGGCTCAGTGAGCAATTTCACCAGATCCATCAGTACCCTTGGGTAGATCCCATCCAGCCCCATAGACTGACGTGTCTCTAAGTGGTATAGCACATCACTGACTACTTCCCCTTGAATTATGGGGACTTCATATGATTACTCTTTCAAGAGGCTATCAACATGCAATGCACATTTAGCCACTGACATACACCTCCAGCAGGCGACAAGAATGAGGCATTGGGAAACACTGATCAGCTTTTGGCAGAACAGCAACATCTTTCAGCAGCAGCAAATGCACTCTTGAAAAGTTTCTCTACTAAACACCTAATTAATAATTTATTTAAGGAACAAACTAACTACTCAAAGTAACAAGTATTTGTAATTTTATGAGCAAATACAGCCAAGACTAAGGAAAAGTCAGAATTTAAAGGTCCCATTTTTTGTTTGGGAGTTTTGAGGAATTTGGGGTTTTTTGCTTGTTTATATATATATTTTATATAGCGCTGCCTGATTAGATATAGAGGTTTAGGCAACTCATTTCCAAAGTTAATCCTCAACAGGTTCTTTCAGTGCCACCAGAGAATTTTAGAGATACAAGACAATTCCACTGCCTCTTAAAAATGTGTTGCTTTGCAAACTACTTCATTTTACAAGTGGCAATAAATTGTCTTAATCATTTATTTGCCTCCCCCACCCTTATTAGAAAAAACAAAACAAACAAACAAACAAAAAAAACCCAGAACACACACACACACAAAAAAACCCCACACCACATTCAAAGTTGATTTTGAGGTCACTGACTGTATACCCACCAAAAGATACTAGTCCATCTCTGAGCAAACCCAAAGCCCTGGGCAGACATGTTGAAGGGACAAAACAGCAAACAGCACATACTGTCCATCTTCAAGCTAGCTTGATACCTTTTCATTCTTAAATTGTTAAGAGCAAAGATTTCCTTGTATTTCCAATCCAATTTCTTCTAGTGAAACACATACTCTAGGTAGGTTTAAAAGAACAGGACCAGGGTTCCTGAGTCTTTTCCAAATTAGAGTCCATTCAAAACCGAGTTTTTCTCTTACTGTTTCAATAACATCACATAAGTATCTTGTGCATAAATTCCCAATGAATTTTCTTTCACAGCCGTAATGAATGTCATCATAGCTACTTTCCTACTACATGAATTTCACTTTGAATTTTTAGTACAGCAATTACATTCACAGGAAGTGAATTATCCTACTCTCTATCATTTCAAGCATGATGGTTTTAGTTACGATAGCAATGACTGCTTTTTGTGGGAGATTACAGTAAACACATGCCACCAGATTTTCTGTGACAGGATGTTCTTGATATGACTAAACTGGTTTAAGTTTTTATCAAAACGAACTGATCTCCGTTTCACCCCACCTCTCATACAAAGCAGCATCTCTGTCATACCAATTTAAACTTTTTTTAATCTCATATATATACTCCTACCTGTCCTCCACTACTTTAGCAACACTGGGGATCAACCTGTAATGTTAGCTTGTAAAAAAAGGTAAATGTACATTATAGATGTGTATCAGGACTCAGCAAGAAAATAAAGATCTAGTGATGCGTTGACATTCTTGTTAACTCAGGTGTTAGCGAGGAGTGTTTATTTTGACAAGCTAGGGTCTCTCTCATTAAATGCATAATCTTGGCAATGAAGATTGCTTTCTTAAGTAGGCATGACATCTTAAAGCAAGGGTGGAAACATGGAATTCAGGAGTACCACACAAATGTAAAGTGAGAAAAGGAAAGATTCAGGCATTAAGAACAATGAACAAACACATGTTTGCAAATTTCTATAAGGAACTCAGGAAATTTCAAAGGAAACATGTTTTTGCTATTACCTGTGGTTGAAATATCAAACAAAACTACTAGTTAGATGCTCAAAGTTTTTCATGACAAAATAAGGCCAACTTGCTAATAGGATGTAGCTACCACTTCCTAAATACTTTTGGGAGAAATATTTCCAAACAGCACCTAGGATGAAAGTAGGTTTTTCAAAAGATTGTTACGTCTCCTGCCATATCATTAACTGTATTTTATAGATTGGAAGACTAAAGACTCCAGATTTTACATGTTACTTGAGTCCAATGTATTTCAGAGTATTAAAAGCAACAATCCTAGATAAAAGACTAACGGCAACGCAGTAGGAGTGAAGACATCCTCTAATGCTGCACAGTATGGAAACAGTTCTGCAAAACCACCGATCTGAACAGCGCTAGCACATCTAGTATACATAGTAAATTCCAGCATTCACTTCCAAGAATTACAAGCAAACTGATAATACTGCAAAGTACAGCAAGGACTTCCACTGTGCACATTAAAAATAAATAAATTACACTTACTGGTGACAAAGCCATTCAGGCATCGCTATCCTAAATAAATGGTCTTAAAGTTTTTATAAGGCATTTTCTGAGGAAACCTCAAAATCCAGTATCAAGTGAACATTTCATGTCACATTATTTCATCTTCTGCAACTTCCATGCAATAGATTGTTCCTACAAACAGAAAAAGCAGTCCTTTCATACACTGCTGTGTACAGTTAACCAAACTAAAGAGATCTACTGAATAGATCAAAGTATTCTATTGTAAACATTAAAACCTCTCTGAAAAGGGCTTATGCTAACACATCTTAGTTGACAGAACCACTTCAACAAAGTAAATTTCCTGCCAAGCAGTGACCACAATGTTGGGGGGATTGCTTATGATAAATCACCTGTTTTCACTGCTAGTTTTCAGAATTTTTCTGCAGCCCTGCAGCCTATGGACTGCAAACAATGTAAGACACTTGGCATCTGAAAGCAAAAGCCAAAGTATCTTGTTGTAAGGAGCCAGTGAAACAAGCAACTGCCTTTTTTCCCCAGATGGATTTCCAGTACATTTTTCTCAGCAGCAGCAAAGATGCACTAACATACTACCTATACACAAAAGCAAAGTTAACTCTACCCCTTTGCTACACCTTTTAATATGAAGAACTCCATTTCTGTTCTTAAACTTCTACAAAACACTCCATGTGACACTTAAGATGGAAAAAGGCTGACCAAAGAGGCATGACTGATCTGTAAGGATCAGTGATCCTTCCAGATTTGATCCATCCATCATGAGCTGATCAGAAAGGATGACATATTACAACTACTTAATATATCAGGTAGTCTTAGCCTTAGAGATTATCCTCCAAATGGCCTTTGTTTAAAAGTGGTTTTGGAAACCAAGAAAATGTTTTCTTGGTTTAACCATTAATAAACAAAAGGTCAAAAGATACTCTATTCCACCTTGATAAAACAGTCTACCCACACAGTTTAACAACATCCTCTTTCAGCAACATCTGGATATCACCCCCCCTCAAAAGTCATCCAAAATAAAGATCTTAAAATCTGAGGAGGTGAATGTCCTCAGGACCATGCATTTTTATCAGATCATTTTCTCCCCACAGTATCAGAACCAGGAGGAAGATATACAATTCCTCAAGCACCTTGCACTAATCCATGCCACTGAAAATTCACCTCGCATGCATTCAAGTTCTGGAAATCAGAGGGCTAGAAGAGGGTTGACACAGAAAACATAACTGAACTGCAAATTGGTATTATCTGTTCTAGCAAATTTGATAGCTTTTAGATAAACAGAGGGTTAATGCTGTGAAATGACATGACTAAAGCTTAGTTCTTATTTGCAGATTCTATCTTGTTTATCCATTAAGCAAATACCTCTGAAAGGGACTTGCAAGCTTTTTCAAGTCCTCTAGTTCTAGCCCCACGATGTGATGACAGCAGCCTAGATATGAACATTAATCTTGAAAACAGAAAGCATATTGCCCATGTTGAAGTCGCTGTTTAATCAGGCATTTTACATCTTTGATGCTGATGCACTTGCATTCTGGAATATTCCACTGCTGCAAAGTGAATGGGTCCCATCCTCAGCTTTTTCCAGGCTTATACAACCAATGAAAAGTTCCAAATCAAGGCGGTTGCAGGTAGTCAGACTGGTCATCTCTTCAAAACCCCAACACTTGTTGCTCAAGAAATAGGGATCAGAGTCCTAATCCTTACACTGAAGAACACCTTAGTGGGTCCAGAGGCATCAAATCACTTAGGTTGGGAAAGTTCACCCAAAAGACCATTGAGTTGAGTCCAACTGTTAACCTAGCACTGACAAGTCCACCACTAAACTATGTCTCCAAGCATCACATTACACACCTTTTAACTATCTCCAGGGATGGTGACTTAACCACTTCCCTGGGCAGCCTGTTCCACTGCCTGACTACCTTTTCAGTGAAGAAAGAAATGAAGAAATTTTCCTAACATCTAAGCTAAACCTCCCCTGGCACAACTTGGGGCCATTTCCTCTCATCCCACCACTTGTTACCTGGGAGAAGAGACAAATACCCACCTCACTACAATCTCCTTTCAGGTAGTTGTAGAGAGCAGTAAGGTCTCTCATCAGTTTCCTTTTCTCCAGGGTCAACAACCCCAGTTCCCCCAGCCGCTTCTCATCAGACTTGTGCTCCAGACCCTTCACCAGCTTCACTGTCCTCCTCAGACACACACCAGAATTTGATATGGGGGACACTTCAGCCGCGGGAGGCATGAAAAGCAATACAGAGGGCTAAGGTTCCTCTGCAATAAGGCAAAAGGAAATGGTAAACAAGACATCAGTGCAGCAAATGCATCAACAGGGCAATTCACTAAGTGATGTGAGAGCAATAGAAAAGTCTGTTCTGACAGTTTTGATACAGATTCATGCATTGGTGGAATAGGCCAAATAAGCAGCATGGATATTGCTTGGTTTAATACTTTTCTAGGGTGAAGTGGTATTTTGCTAGAGGCAAAAAAGAATTGAAGAGAAAGAATTAAAAATAAATAGGCCAGAACAAAGCATATTTTCAATTTCAGCTGCAAAAACAATGCAGCAACAATTTTCTCTTCTTCTAGTATGAAAAATAATGCTGGCATAGTGCAATGTCACCAATGTAAAACAAAAAAATGAACACCAAAGAGGTTTTGGTGCTTGCTTTTACTCATTACCTCAAGAGAAATAATATATTGGGAAGTTTCTTTACATGGAAGGGAAAGTACAAAACCAACATGCAAATCTAACACTCACACATTATATTTGACTCTCCACTGAAACAGAACAAAAAAAAAAGTCAAAACTATTTAAACACTTAATAAGAGACATCTTGAAAATAAGGCTCACACTTACTTCATTTGCTTTCAGTCACTAGGATCTTATTTACACATGGTTTAGTATATCTTCCAAAGTGGCTCTATGTAGGCCCCTAAAAGAAGCAGCTTAGTCATAAAAGTCAAATAGAATTAAAAGATCAGACAAACATTTAGGAGGGAACTTAAGCTATTGATCATAACAAATGAGTTCTCTATTTTGCTCCTGAAGACCTCAGATACTGGAAACAAATCTCTGGGCAAAGCATCCCAGTGGTTCACATGCATTGCTGTTAAGGGTCTGCCAATCCTTAAGAGAGTAAGAGAAAAGCTTTATTGCAATTTACTGTTGTTACTTCTTGCCAGCTCTCTTAGAGGCAAATGGAGCTCCTTCCTCTCTATGCTGCCATACTATTACCACATTGCTTTTCAGTTGTATTTTCATAGGTTAGGATAGACTATCTCTTCAGTTCTCCTTTGGAAGGCACGCACTTTATACATTTTCCTGAATAAGATAATGTTTCCTCTTTAAAGATAAGGAATTCACATTTCAGAGGTGGGACTTGAATGTCCTGACTTTTCCTTACCAAATTTCGGTTCAAGTATGAAAAGAAACATTACATGTCACCCACATCAACTCCCTGAGCTCTTGAAATGAGATATTCATCAGGTAAGCATAGAAAAAATTACTTAGAGGAAAAAGTGTAAAAAATAGGTATAAATAGAAAAATGTCTGTATTTATATGAGTATCTGTAAGTAAGGATAAATTACCTTTACCCTTAATTTCTTTTGGAAGCCACATACTCCAGACCCTGAGTGTTCTTACTCCTCTCTTTTGCATTGTGTTTACTTGGTGCCTATCTCTTCTAAAATATAGTGCCCAAAATGGGGCAGAATAATGCAGAGGGTTTACCAATGATGAAAAGAGCAGAAACATCACTTCATGGGCAGCATGTCTGCATGCTCTTCTTCATACAGCCCAATAAAACTCGTGTTTCATCAAAAGACTTCACTGAATGACATTCAGCTTGTGATCAGGTACGGCTTTATATCTTTTTCTTCAGAACTGAAAAGTAAATGAGTTATTCCCATGTTTCACCTATGAAATTCACATTTGCATCCTAGGCAGGGGGTAGTGGAGAACCAGTCCTGAACTCAGCCTCTCCCTCATTTACTTCAGGCCACTTCTCCAAACCATCAAGCTCCCTTGAAATGCTGAACCAGTTCCTTCAGCACCCCAGCAGGTGCTCTCAACTCTGTCACGTACAATCATATCATTAACACGCTAACTACTGCTGTCTTCAGACAGATGAGCCTCAGGACTACACAGTAATTCACTGAGAAAGTGAAATGCTGAAAACTGTGCTGGATACAGTTTGCAAACCAATCTGGACCTGACTTGCATGCCTCTAAGCCATTCTTCCCATGTTTACCTTGTGAATATCCCATATTAAGAGCTTAACAGAGGTCATGTGGATGACATCTAATTCATCTAATTCGTTTCATACCTTCACCAAAATTTTGTCAATAAACGTCAGGAGACTTAATCCCGCCTCTGGAATGGACCCCTTCCCACCACCGAGCTCCTCATCCTTAAACAGGAAACATCACCTTGTTCAGAACAGCAACGCTCTGCTTCCTCTGTTAGCTGGGGTTTTATTTAACTACCCAGATTCCCTCAGCTGATCCTATCCACTTTTTAAAGTTGGAATTCTGACTTTCCAAGGGAACTGGAGGGCTGATGGGGTCAATCCACCTTCATAACTTCAAACATGCAAGCCTAGAGATGTGTCCGTCAGGTGAATGGCGTTCATACAATACTATTTTAAGGATTTTGTGCACACAGCATATGACAGTAACACATCTAGAAGAGGATCCAAACAGATTTCATTTTAAAGAAATATGGCTACTTAGAATAGCCTTAATTCATGCACTAAAAAAGTACTCTGTTGTAAAATAAATCAGTATTTTAGCTGTCTGAATCTTAAATGGGTTTATCGCTTGAGTAGCACTTGCCCAAAACATAAAATACTTAGTTTGATTTCAGTTGATCTTCTCGTCTTTTGGTGACTTTGATCCAGAACCTCAGAAGATAAATAGATACTTAACTCTTAAGTCTCTTCAAAAGCCATTAAGGCGACTAAACACTTTTAGAAGTCTGAGCCTTGGTGTCATGGTTTAAACCAGCCACGCAGCTCGTTCACTCACTCAACCCCCCCTTTCTTGCCCTCCCCCTGCTCCCAGAGAATTGGGATGAGAATCGAATGCAACTCCCACAGGTTGAGATAAGAACAGTTTAGTAACTAAGGTATAACACAAATCACTGTTGCTACCACCAATAATGATAATGATAAAGGAAATAACAAGGGAAGAGAACACAGCACAACACCACCTGCCAACCAATAACACCCCCACCCTGCCCGACCAAGCACCGATCGATACCTCATCCAACCCCACAGTCCCTCGCCCTTCCGGGTAACTCTCACAGTTACATTCCGGGCATGATGTGCTGTGGTATGGAATACCTCTCTGGCTAACTTGGGCCAGGCATCCTGTCTCTGCTTTTCTCCAGCCTCCCCTTCTCCCTGGCAGAGCATGAGACTCAGAAAGTCCTTGGTCAGAGTAAACATCGGTATTATGAGCTCTGTTCCCAGGCTGAAAGTCAAAACACAGTGCTGCACCAGCTATCAAGAAGGAGAAAAACTGACTGCTACCTCTGAACCCAGGACACTTGGTCTCTCTGATTCTCAAGTCCTCACCTGCAAAACAGTGACAATTTTTCCCTGCTTCTTCCTATTGTATGAGGACAAACTAGTCAGATGAGATGATCACAGAGTATCTAAGCAACTGCATTGGTTAATTTTTGCATTTTCTTTTACATATTTCAATACTTTTAAAAGTGTTTGGGCTTCCTAGAGCAGTACCTTTGCATGCAACACAAGATGTTTATTTATACACCTTTGTTTCTGAAAGTACTGCTCTCAATGCTGGCACAAGTGCAGCAGAAACAACAGTAATCAATTTGATTTGGCCTTATGAAACAAGTGTCATTTTGATAAATGATCCTAATTAAGTTGATATTTCAGGTAGAAAGTGTATTGAGTTAATGTGTTCGCACCTCTCTAGTTATAGTCAGACAAGTACAGATGTCGCAATAAAGTCGCAGCAGTACATTATTAACTTTGCAAGTCACTCAGCTTGCATTCACAGAGTTTGATCAAAGCCACACAACTCAGCAACTGAAAGAAAATGCTGATTTTAAGTTTTAATTATTCAGCAACATACACAAGTAGTAGCTCCAGGAAGTTTCAAAGCTGTAGGTCATTCCTTGATGATCCCTTTCCAGCATGGAAATGATTAATTAGTCTGGTGGCAGCAAAGTACTTAGGGCAGAGAGTCACGTTTGTTTAGAAAACCTTGCTCAAACAGCAAAAGACAAAACCTGTGTTTCTTCTCTTTTACATAAATCTAATTACAGAATGTCCTGTAAAGGCTAAAAGACACCATACATTTACATAAATCTAATTACAGTATGTCCTGTAAGGCTAAAAGACACCATGCATTTACATAAATCTAATTACAAGATGTCTTGTTAAGGCTAAAAGACATCATACATTTACACAGTACTTTCTTATGCTGTGGAAGTCAAAGCATTGGCAGATAGATTGGCAAATACAGGCTTGTTTTCTATTTAGCAATGGTTGCAGATAAAATAACACACTAGTCATCTGCTCTGAAGTCAAAGCAGCCTTATGCTTTCCTCATTTTTCTACTGAGTCCTCTGTAGCCCTAAACCAATTTATTGCGCTTACCAATTTATGCAGACTTGCAGCTACCCTTACTATTAAAACACAGCTCTTCTACAGTGAAGGAGCTGCTTTCTTACTGAGCTCTTCCATGCCAGGTAAGACTGTAGAGCATCAGCTTGCAGCTCAAGCACTGGTAAGGGCAGTTATGACAAAGTCAGGTAGGTAATCAGAAACCCCAATGAGACTCCATGCAGTCCTGCTACTACAAGTCTGTGGCACTCCAACACAAGCTTGAGCTCACTTCTGAAGTAACAGAGCTTCCCCTCCCAGACACCACAGGACTACACATTGCTTCTGGAATGAACAATGATCTGCCAACCTGCTGTGAGGCACTCAGCAACCTAACTCTAAGGCTCCTTTCTTCTCCCAAAACACACCTTCTTGAAAACACTTCCAGAAGCAGAGTCTGAAAGGGACAAGCACTTCCCACCTGCAGCAAGTTTCAAAGGAGTTTCAAGAATCATGCCACACAAATACTCAAACCATGGCCCTTTGGAAACTGTCTTCTGTCTTTTTATCAAGTTTGGCCTGCTAAAATGAAGTGTGCACTGAAAATAATTCCTGATGTTTCTTATATCCAATTACCCATCCCCTCAGGGGTGTCCTCTTGCAAGAGAGCAGAGAGAAACAGTTTATTGTATTTTCTTCAGATCCACACCAAAGTTCCCTCTGGAGTATAGAAAAATATTCTCTTCTTGAAATCTACCTGTCAAAAATCAGGGTAGTCTCCACTAGGTGTTTACCCCACAGAAACAGTCTTGATATTAGACCAGACTACTTTCATGTTGCAGACCATGAGTCGGGGATCAGTCACCATGGTTCTAACATCTTTCAGGCTGACACACCAACTAAGACAGTTGAGAAGTAGATGTACCATGGGCATGACAACAGAAGAAAATGACTTCAGGCAGGCATGCCTCTGTCAGATCCAGATAACTCAATTATAAACACACACAAAAATATTAAAAGACTGCACACCACAGAAAAATACATACTTTATACTGTAATGAGAACAGCCACATGAAGAGCAGAGACAGGGAAAAAAGAACAGTAAATCCAGCTGAATATGACCATAAAATACTCTTCTTTGGTCACAACATAATGGAATATTCAGGTATCATTCTAGGAAACAGGGCAAATTCTATACCTATTTCCTTGATGAAATTATGCAATTAGTAGCATTGTTAGCCTTAAATAAAACTACATCTATAAAATAACCATGAGAACACCATTAAAATGGCACTTTTAAGCAGAAATGTACAAACACAGTTAAATTGCTCAATTTTCACCACAACTGTGTATTCTAAGAAGCTTTAGCAACCAAAAAAAGAAAAAAAAAACCCAATGCAATCAGGATGTGGGGCATAAAAACCAAAACACACACACATACTGTTACATTTAGCACAAGATAAAAAAGACATGCAAGTAGTGCAGTGTGTATCGATAATTCATATTTGCAGAAATGCCACATGAAAACAGACAGGTCACCCACCTGGTGCAGAACTTGAAGCAACCTTCAGCTAAGAAGCTTCTTTCTAGCAGATACTGTATCTGACAGCTCCACTTAGATTTGAAAACCTATATGAGGATTTCAACAGGAGCAAGTCAAATAAATTTCAATGGCACAGTTTTATAGTAGTGAGTACCTTCTCTCTTGCATTCACTAGAAAACCTGTTTTGACTTGACATTTTTCATGTTTAGCACAAATACAAATGACAGACAGGCACTGGAAGCCTTTGAAATTGCCTGTATGATTTTTTTTTCCACTTTTTAATTAATAAAAAAGTGTTCATTTTCTTCAAATTTTGGCCAAAAGGCAGGATATCTAAGACTGCCATAAAACCTTGCTTAATGAATAAGGAATATTAGGAGTCACATATCTCTCTTCCCTCATAACAGCTGTTCCACTGTGTAAAGATCCTGTAAAGCAGTCAAATAAGTCTTAATGCTTTAAGGTCACTAACCACTAGTACAAGAGCCAAAGAGACTGCCTCATGTGTAAGAACATAAGCAGTCTTATCAGATGATAAACTGCTCTGTACACTTGTATCCACTCTTCAGACATCTGCTCATACTCACTCTTGCCATCAGATAGGGAACTACAAATGAAAACAATACATGAAGCTGTATGCAACAGCCCCAAAGCATTGCAGATAGTACCAGATGAAGTTACCTATGGTACTGTTATAATAATGATAGATACAAGGATTTCCAAGAGTCTCATTTCCAAAGATGGCTATACCTGTCAATATCTCGATTATTATAGAAGCTGTGTTTTATCTTAGCTGTGAAACAAGAGTACTTTGAGATAACTGACGTTTTCTATGCATCAAGGGTATTTCTTGGTACTTCTCTTAGAGAGAATTATCCTGCAAGACAGAACAACTAAATATTAGGTTCTGCTAGGGGTAACACCATTGCTGATACAGAGAATTTAGGATATCACCATCAACCACAGCACTCAGCTAGTGGTGCTTGCAAATCCAGCTGGAGGAAAACAAGTCATGTGTAGAAGCTGACCTGAAGACTGTACCATCTCTAACAACCACTCTTACAAGAGCCTTCTAAGTGCTCTGAGGATAGACATTTCACACAAAACTTGGCCTGGTTCTGATGCAGAGAAGGTGCCAGTCCGCAGTGCTGGAGTGGCAGCCTGCAGAATGGAGGCAAGAGCTCTGAATCTCTGCTCAATGCCAAGGACTGACATAGTTGCCATGAGATCTGCAAAACCGGCTGGCTAAAACCTCAGATGAACAGTATTTCCCCTTGCCCAAAATGACACATCCAGGTTAGAGCTGGAATCTTTTCTTGTGGACTACAAGAAAGTACAGGTGCTGACAGCTTTCTCTGAACTCCCCTGCCTTCACTCAGAAGGCCCAAGACAGACACAAAGTCTTACGAAGAAAATGCATTAAGGCAGGACATGCAGCTTTCTGTGGCTATCTGTAAAGGAGTTGAAACAGTGTCTAAGACTAGAAGCATTGATGGATCCGATGCTGTTCTTTGGTGTCAACCTGGCTAACATCTTTTTAGGATACAAAAGAGAAAGGGAAGAAAGAGCGATACATCCCAACATTATTCTAGCAGTAAAGCTATTGAAGACTAAAGGAGGAAACATCACTGGGATCACGTGTAACCATGCCAGAAAGACGCATTTCTCCTTGGGTGGTACTGCAAGCGGGTACCCCCGTATGTCAGCTTGGCTCAGGAGAGAGTTGGGAGATATGGAATCCAGAAAAAAAAACTTTCTGTACCACAATCACTTCCAACTTAATCATGGAAAAATCATTTTTAAATATTCCTTTACACACATTGCATTTATAACAGGCACAGAGTTCAATACCAAGAACATTTAATGCTTAAACAACAATCCACTATTTAGTTTAGTAATTTTGCCATTCTATTTTATCATTTTCAAAAGAAAAAGCATCTCTGCACTAAGCATCACCCAAAACAGTTTCTAAACATGAGGTATTGCTACCTTGAGACTTCATCTGTACAAGCTTTCATTTGAATTTTTGTCTCCACCACAGACAGCTAAATATTCCTGCTTTCGCGACTTAGAAGCAAGACTACATAGAAGTTGCAATTCATTTTACTGCACCATCTTGTGGTTAATAGTAGCAGCCACACCAAGAATGATCCACACAGATCAGGTTATTGACAAGACCCCTGCACTGCCCCATGCTTTTAGGATTAAAATCAATTCTCTCAAAGCATGCCATGGAAAACTATCAGTCTCATTCCCTCAGTTTCTCAATAACTTGGTGTTTATTTGGCTTTGCAGCAAATTTTAAATGTCCACAATCATCCAGCTTTGTCAATCTTGCTGCAGGCAGTAACACAAAGGGTTGTACCACCTTTCACAGAAACTCGGGTCTGAGACATCAAAGCAGGGGTGCTAGGTTAAGAAAATTAATGCACAATGGCTCCTTGAATACTCACTTCATAAAGAAAATCACAAGATGCTGGCAGACAGTCCCAGACCCTGGCTAACACTGACCACAGTGATTATATTCACTCCCAGAAATTCTTGTGCACGTAGAGGAGGCAAGGACAACTTTCATACAGGCACCATCAGCATGAAAGATTTTAAGCATCAGTCCAGCACTTTTTATTGTCTTCCAGTATTCTCAGGCCAGACCGAAAAACAAGCAACCAGCACTCTTACTGTCATGTTTATAAATGACTTAATGCTGCTGTGAAGATTACATGGATTTGTTAAAGTGAATACAGCTATTTTACTATATAGGGCAGTCACTGGGATGAAAAACAGTGAACACTTCACTAGATCAGTCGATATGTTCTTACCAAGATGAGTTTTTGATGACTATTAATGAATATTCAAGTAGTTAATATTTGGAAGGCATTTGGGCTTTGCAACTAAATGATAAAAAGCTACATAAGAGTTTAATATTTTTCAATAAAATCACTTCTTAAAACTTTACAAAATATCAATAAAGTATTAACGCACCAAGAGCAGAGAGCTATTAGCTCATTCCTAGCAGTGAATTTAAAACATTCGCATCTCCTCAAAAACCATTAGCCACCAAAATATTTGTGCACAAGCTGTTATAAAAGCCACTTTACTAAAACTAGATCATTTTACTACTCAACGGTGACAAATGAAGCAGACACTGGTATAAATGAATAAATGTACTTAAAAGATCAGCAAAGGGAAAAGGAAGCACCCTCACTACTGATAATATAAATGAAGACCCTTAATAGGCTAAGTTCTAAATGGCATAGTTATTCACGGAAAAGTTACTAACACAGTAAATCTGCATAAATAACTTTAAGTGTTCTAGTGCTGATTCAGTAACACTCAGAGCAGTCAATGCAATTACTAGCTGTTAAACCTGAATAATGAGCTCTCATTTAGGCAACTAGTACAAATGAAAGAAAAACTCTCCATCTTAAAAAGAGGCAGACTTTTCCTCCTCAAACCCACATGCTAATTAACAAATACTGTTTCAACACAGCATTGTTGCCCCACAAAACTCACAATACCTCTTCATTAGTCTACATACCTCCCAATCAATTTTCATCCCATGCTAGCTGCCTACAATTACTTTACCTACAATATTCAAATCACTAAACTGAAACCTTTCATTACTCTATTGTGTTCATACTCTGCACAGAATGAAGAGCACAGAGCTTGTTCAGAACCACTTGCATTTCCCTTTCAGCTGTAAATATCAAAAGCACCAGTACAGGCGACGCCCAGACCCATATTAAAGGCATTTACCACCTTCCTGCTATAGCAGTATATATATACACACTCTGACAAACAGCAGTTAAGCAGAACATCACCATCAGTACTCCATGACGGCTAATTTGCTTCATAAAGCAAGCCTGTCATAGATACTTCTTCCTAGAGTTTACATCCACATCCTTGATGGTGTATTAAAATGCTCGTACTGTTCACTCTACAGAAAGCAAAAGGGAATAAAACCGTATCTAAAATTTATTTATAACATTCTTTTTAACTACTCTAAAAATACATCTAAAATTCTTAAAACCTATGCTAGAAGCTAACCCAACTAAAACCTGTTCTAGAAAGCTTAAACGAGGTATTAAAAAACAGTACAGGACTTCAAATAAACTCTTGAAGTTGCACCAGTGTCTGACACACATGGAACCACAAATTCCCGAAGTGGTAACCCTGTTTTGCCCATAGCATCTTCCTCTGTAGCACAAGAGGTGGATTTCTTGTATTTTATTTTGTTCAACTTGTTCCACTTACTGCCTAGCACCTTCATAATTAAGGATCTCACTGGGAGCTGAAGGGGCAGGAAAACTTCCTGCACTTTCCTATGAAGCATTAGTATCTTGAGGTGGACGTGACAACCCTTACAAACACAGCCCACACATACACAGCAGTATGAAAGCATATGTCTAATGAGAAACAGTGAATTCCCATACAGTAGTTTTAAGAAGACCTTTATGAAAGATGGAATAAACGAATAGAGGAAAAATGCAAAGTTCTTGGTGTAGTATTAGCAAGAGTATTGTAGGTATCATACAAGAAAAAATACTTTAGACAGTAAAAGGATTACTAAGTACAAAACACAGGAGCAGAGAAGTATGTTTTCTTAAGTCTAATGCTCCTTTCAAAAACATATGCAGTTTAATATAAGACAAAAAAAGAGAAGATAGATTTAAGTGAGAGGAATGATACACGACTGACCCTAATAAGATGGACAGAAATGCACTTCTCTAGTTTTTAAGTTTTTCTGTAAAGGTAATAAATGTTGACTTGGTTTCATTCACTGATAAAAAGCATGTGTACATTTATATCTTAATGTAAAATCATAGACTGGCTTGGGTTGGAAAGGACCTGAAAGCTCATCTAGTTCTAACCCCTCTGTCACAGGCAGGGGCACCTTCCACTAGACCAGGTTGCTCAAAGCCCCATCCAACCTGGCCCTGGACACTGCCAGGGATGGGGCAGCCACAACTAATATATTTCTATTTAGGTTCACACCACCATTTAGTTTTGATGAGCACTGCATGTATTTCACATCCAAGTGAACAGCACAGTTAATAAGATAAAATTATTTTACAGCAGCTTCTCAATTTAATCAATCCATATTAGGTTCCAATATGGATGTAAAGACAAGTTTAGTTACTTTGATTGCTATCTCTGAAACACAATTAAAGCCTCATCTGTTGAAAAGCAGTTTAAGGTACAGATACAACCCAGGATCTAATGGGCATGCAACTGAATAAATTAGACTTTCAGAATAGTAGAATAACTCCAAATATTAAGAAATGCATTTAACATGAAAACAGACTTCCAGAAAAACCAAACCATGTGCAGGCATTTTCAAACATCAGAAAGAACATCTGAACATCATTTTACTTGCATCAGCTAAAAGCCCTTCTGATCAAGGAAGCAGCAATATCCTGTCCCTTCCTGGCTTGATTCTTGTCAGCTGTTTGTAAATAATCTTTACTGAACCCCTGACAAATACTTGGCCTTACTCTTCCAGGATATGGATTTTGAGGAACAACATTTCCAAACATATTTAGATAAGTAAGTGGGGGAAAGAAATGGAACCAGATGTCTAAAATAAGGCACTAGAATTATCATATCATGGCTCTTCCCATCATGGCTGATACTGGATTAGATTCATTATTTTTGCTCTTTTTTAAAATAAATACTGTATTCTATTTCTGGTATTCAAAATCCTACTTAAGACAAGCAAAATCCCTAGACAAAACTCAAGAGATGAATGTTCAAGACTACTGAATACAAAGTAAGTTCAGAGTCACTTTGATAAAATAAGTCTGTGGTTTCTTATTACCACATATGGATGCGCAAACTTATGTTCCTGTCGCTTCTGATCCTCCCTACCACCCTCTACAGTGATTTGCATATCTGAAAAGGAACAAGGAATACACGTGGGAGGAAGAGAAAGTCTACATTCTAAGTAACAACTTTACTGAATTAAAACTCAAACAACTTCAGGATTTTTAGGTTTTATGACATAATTTTTTCATTATCAGATGTGGATCTCTGTTTTGTTATAAATTTCATGCTTCCTCTTTCTTGAATTTGGATTACTTATCCTATACAAGGGGCATACAATTCAAGTCAACAATAAACTCACAGCAATGTATTTAGGAGAGTCACTGTCTAGAAATGAATTATGAAAATATAAGTATATGCACACTATACCAGAATTCATATTCATCTTAACTATCTCCAAAAAAGCAACTATCAAGACAAATGACATTGAAATGGGCAAGACATTCCTACTCCCTAATTCTTTCTGACAGTACTGAAGGCTCCTTGGAGTGAAAACTTAAGCTTTTCATAGCCTATTAAAGATTATAAATTCACAGTTATCAAGCAAGAAAAGGGACTTCAGTTGCCATATGAATGGCTCAATGAAACTGAAAGTGCAGTTGCAGTTTAAAACCTGATCTAAGCAAACAAAAATAAAGGACTGGTGAATAACAGGTTATGCACATACACCATTATGTAGTTCATCATGTGGCCTCCTTTATACTACCACACACAGTAAATCTTCAATATTTCTGACCTCAGAATGAACTCAAAGAAATGCCACACCACAGATCTAATACAGAGGCGCAGAAAAGAATTAGAATGGTTTCCAGAAGAGAGGAATAAGAGCAAACAAGAACAATCTCTTACCTTATTAAAAAGTTGTAAGCCTCTGCGGTATGTATGTGAATTATTAATAGATAGACATCTGTTCCCCATACAGCAGAGGGCAGTCAGTAAAATAAGCCAATAAAAAGCCAACAAAATAAGTCGCAAACAGTAAAAACCATTACATGCTATGTAAGAGTTCAGCAAGGATTGCCAAAGTTAGTCAATGTCAAAACTCAGAACAGACTGACATTAATGGGCTTACAGTTAATGAAATATAGGTGCCCAACTGCTTCTGGCAAAACAGAATTGAGGGAGAGCATAATCATATTCCACACTGATCCTACAGAGTCCTCTGAGATGGGTTGGGTTCTTTTCTCTTTTTCCTGTTGGGTTGTTTTGGGGTTTTTTCTTTTAAAGGTCTGGCACTGAATACAGTTAGCTAGCTATCATCCAGCCAGACCAGAGGATTTCACCCAGCATGGCAAATCTTATTTTTCTGTATGTTCTTTTCTGTGTTAGGGTGCACTTTGCCAACAATGACAATTTGCAAGCATCTGTAAACGAAGCTGCATATGTGACCTCAGAAAGCTCTTACACTAGAAAAATATATAAGGAAAAAAAAATACAAGCTATCCAGCACATCTGCTTCGTACATCAACAAATTACAAAATAATTTTGGTTGGACCTCTGCAGGTCACCTAAATCCAAAAACCTGCCCAGAAGCAGTCTGATCTGGTGGCACTCCACTGGTGAACAAGCACAGCCTCCATCACTATGCATGACATGTCTACGCAGTACTTTGACCACCCATGCAGTTAAAAAAAACCAACAAACCTAAATTTCCTAGTCCCCAGCCACAACACCTCACATGCATTGCTAGTTGCAGAGCAGGTTCCTGAGGCCCCATACTGCAACCCCACTAGTTGCCCATGGAGAGGCATTCCTCACACCACAGCTAGTCCTGGACAAGGTTATCACACCAGCAAGCAGCACCAGGGCTGAGTCTGCCCCAGAGGCCCCTTAACTCTTGCACCCCTACCTCTCACCCTTGAGACCTCCCTGACCACCCAAGAGCTACAACCACCCCACAACCAACCTCCCCTGCTGCCCTCAAATCCCTGCTTTGAATCACTGGTAGCTCCAGAGTATAGGCCTCCCCAACACCCTCCAACCTGAACCACCTTCCCTAAAAACCCATCTGAAAGGTCTGCCAATCACTTCACTAGCACCCATGGGGCTGAAGTGGTGCTGCATGCCCCTGAGCCCACCCCTGAGTCCCATGCCTGTGGCTCAGCACACCTGACCGCTTCATATGTGTCCTGGGAATCTTTTCACTGAGAAAGTAGTCTTCAAATCATAGAATCATAGACTGCTTTGGGCTGGAAAGAACCTCAAGATCATAAAGTTCCAACCCTCCTGCCAAGGGCAGGGACACCTCTACTAGACCAGGTTGCTCAAAGCCTCATACAGCCTGGCCTTGAACACTGCCAGGGATGGAAAATATAATTAATGTACTTAGCAACAACAGAACATCTGTGCAAAACAATGTAGAAGCATCTTCCATCACCAAAGCTCTGCAGGCAGTAACAAAAAACCACAGAAAATCACAAGTTATCTAGAAGAGCTGATGAAGGGGTGGAAGACACAAAATATATTTGCCAACAATTGCCCAGGCAGGAGCAAAAAAGGGATGAGAAAAACAATAATATGAGCACAATGCTGTATGGAGACCCAAAAGAAGAAAGCACCTCTTGCTTAAAAGCAGAAATGGGCCTGTATTTAACCATACACATATTAGTCAGAGGCTAAGAGAGGCTGAAAGTACACAGGATTGTACCCTTCCTGACAGCTGCAACAAGAGGGTTTGGGATTTCTTGGTGTCTCACTTAAAGCCTTGCTTCTTGATGGCATGGTTTTCTACTTCAAATACCACCTGCATCTAGTCTTCAGTCTGGTAGCCTTCTTAAACCCTGTGACTTGGTGGTGGGATTGTTGCCTGAGTGGATTCTAAGTACATGGAGACAGAAGAAGCAAGGAAGAAAAACAAGGCTAAAACAGGAAATAAAGGTGAAGTAGTAACATGACACACAAAAACAGAAAAAAAAAAGAAAAGACAAGACAGAAAGAATGGCAAGACAAAGGTATAAAAAAATGTGGGAGAGAGTGGGGGGACAGGACAGACACAGCAGAGAAGGGACAGCAAAATCTTTTGGTATCCAGTAAATCAGGTATTTTTTCAGTACCCAAGTTGATTTACAATGTCACCCACTAAACAGAATGCTCCAAAAAACACCCCAGCCTTTATATGCCTTGGGGTAAAGTAGTATACCCTTTTTTTTTCCCTGGTATTTTGAGTCAATTCCTTCATGGTGAAGGAAGAGATTAGTCAGGAATTTTCAAGGACGGGAGATTTCTCTAATGCTTTTTGACGCCTTAGGACCGTATGCCTGATATTTCCATATGCATGTTCTTCCCTGCTTGAAAACGTCACCTGTGAAAGCTGCTGAATCCTAACTGCAGATTGTGATGGCAAAACGTGACAGAAAGCAACTTCATACGAAATTTGATCTGAGTGTGATCCAAAGCTGCAACTGCATAGGATATTTCTACAGCTACTAAGCTCAACTGATTGATTGTATCCAAAGGCGCTAATCAAGCTGGCAGAAGCAGCAAGTCTCAGCTCTCCTAGCCCCAGTTGTTATCCTCATGCTGTCTTCCTTCTCTTATACACAGCTGCAGGAACATAAATATAGCTAATTTTAATTGGAATAGAGCTCTGAACCAATTCAATTCACAGCTACATAAGCTTTGGGAAGTTGGAGGAGGCAGGGGAAAGAAAAACAAGCACTGGCACAGTAACTGAGATGAGGGAGAAGAGCACAGGACTTTTTTTTGTGAGAACGCCAGCTTATCCTTGCTTGAAGTCTTCTGCTGTAGTTTCACACCCATTTTAAAGCAGCTAACAGGACTACCATCTATGTGAACACCTACAAGATCTCCTGGGAACGAGTAAACGTACAATAACATGCTTCACCACAGCACAATCACTTTTTAAATATAAAATAGGAAGATATCTTGTACCATGTAACTAGTCTTAAAACAGCCTCTCACCAGCTTCCTTAATTTTAAAAATAAAGGACCTTTTCTTTGCAAGCCCACATATTCAGAAGCAGCTGTGAACAGCTAAAGATATACTGGAAGTGAAGGCATCTAGCTGTTTAAAAGCCACGGGCACAGCCAGCCAGCTTCCCACACTGGGAAGAGGAAAGAGAACCTAGATAAAGCAAATCCATGTATAATATAAAGTCTACATAAATCAGGCTTAGTGGATTTTGCATACTAGGCACAGAAAACCATCGTGGAGAAAATAAATGTCAGTGATACTGCTCACTGAAGAGCACAGAAAATATAAGCTAGTGTTTATATACATTTCTCACTTGGATTCATATGCACCATTTTGGACCAAGTAAGCCCTACCAGGCCTGGTTTGCATAGAAGCTGTATGACCAACACTACTTACAGAATCATAGAATGATCTGGGTTAGAAAGGACCTTAAGATCATCCAGTTCCAGCCTCACTGCCACGGGCAGGGATACCTTCCACTAGATGAGGTTGCTCAAAGCCCCATCCAACCTGGCTCTGAACACAGCCAGGGACAGAGAATCCACATGTTTCTTAGGCAACCTGTGCCAGTGCCTCACCACCCTCCTTATATCTAACCTAAATCTCCCCTGTTTACGCTTGAACCCATTGCCCCTTGTTCTACCACCACAGTCCCTAAATGCTCCTTTCTTTTTGTATCGCCTGTCATTCTGAGATTTGCATGTGTGCAAGGAAATAATCTTATTTTTTTCTGCACTGACAGCATATTTCATACGCACAAGGATGATCCAGATGTGGGACTACAAGCATTTCTGCTAGAGAAACAGATAAGAGAAGATAGTGTCTGCATTAGCTCAGCAGGGGTTAGGGAGGAGAGCACAGTGTAAGTTTTAGGGAAGCATACAGGTTACCATACCTAGGTCTTAGGGAAGGCAAAAATCGCACTGAGCTGGAAAAGCAAATGAAACACTTGCAAGCGCAAATAAGTTTTTACAAGAGTTTTGCCTCAGTGGAAGAACTTTTTCCTCCTACAGTCATCAAAAGCAACTATAATGACATAGTAACTAAACAGTTATATTGGTCCTGCAACCAGACACTAGTTATTCAGACTCTTCATACTGCCATGAAGCAAGTTGTTCCCTCCCAGCTATATGACTAAGTTTGAACAAAGGAACAAAGTGTTACCTTTCCCTTTTCCCATCACCAGCGCCTTGATATGATCCCTGAATGTTTTTCCTGCGCACTCTATCACCACTAGAGGCTACCCCAAACGAGAAGGGAATTAACAGGTACAGTTAATTTGACATTTGGGGCACTGGGGAACCAGTCTGCCAAAATCTCTTACAGCTAGAAGTAAACACAATAAAACTATACCATTCCAATAGTTTTATTTGATCTAGTATCCCATTATATGAAAACACTGCTGGGTAAAACTAGAAAAGAGTCTCCTGTGATGGGTATTTTATTGCAGAAGAGGTCAAACAATGAGATCTTCTCAGTGACTCCTGTAACAGCATCCCTAATATTTCAAGGATCTTGTAGAACTGAAGTATTAACTAGGCAGTAGTTTGATAGATGTCAACTACACAATAAACTGCCGTGGGCATGAAGGGCTTTGATTAATCTTAGTCTCCATACGCTTATACATAAAAATAATTTATGATATCCTTCAAATAAAACCCTGCTACATTTCAATAATCTTCCAACTAAACATTTTTTTAATGGCACATATTTTTTTCCAGAAGTTATCCATGGCAGATTCAGAGCAGATATTAATACATTCTAGCACAAAAAACAAGCTTTACTGTTCTGCTATTCAGGATGGTAACTTTCTTACATGAGGAATCCTTATTACCCAATTCAAGAAGTCTTTGATTTTCTAAAATGTACTTCTTCCACTGCTCACTCTAGCTTAAGAGAGTAATGCTGAAATTAACATGCAGAAATACTTTATTATTTGGGGGCATTAAGTGGTTTTTTTTTTATTTGTCATCAATTAGGTAAAGAGGAGTTTTGGTTCATTTGTTTGGGGAGGGGTTCGTAAGAGTTAGGAGGTAATTCTTACCACATTCTGCAAACTACTTCAAGATACAGCACTAGTCACAGAAGTACATAGGCCAGTACCTTCACAGAAATAAGCATATATACCACGGATGTCTAGATATGAAAAATCCTTAAAAGATTTCATTTTGTAAATAAATGAATGTTATGATTAATTGCACACCAAAAGGCTTCAGAGGTAGATGCAGGCATCAGAAGAAGAACCCAAATCAACCTATATAAATTGATTACTCTTCAGAAATACAATAAAAAACCTAAACTTGCCACAAGAAGCTTTCTCTGGGACCTCTTAGACAGATGATCTACAGACAGGATACTCCCAGCCTAGACTACAGAATCACAGAATGGTTAGGGCTGGAAAGGATCTTTGAAGATAATCTAGTCCAACACCCCTGCCATGGGCACGGCCATCTTTCACTAGATCAGGTTGCTCAGAGCCCAAGATCATTCAGTGACATGAAGAAACAGATAAAATTTCCAAGTATGGCCACTTTGTTGATAGGTGCTTAAGCATTCATATACCGAAAATAAAAATCAAATTTTTACAGTGAGAGACAGATTGCAGGTTACATCTATTCACAACTTCATGGTTTCTTCCTCCATTAGTCACAGAGTACACAGATTACTTAAAACTTTGGGGAACATTTTAACAACGGACTCACTGAAGGACCAATATTACATAGTTTCAGTGACTTTCATCTGCTTTAAGGCACACAAAAAGGCACCGACCATCCCTTCAGAACACTGGCAACCAGAATCTGCTTTGCACCCATAACAGCTAAAGAGTAGCCAAGGCATTTTGATTAATATTATACTGAAGCAAGAGCATTCAAAAAAACACTAGCTCAAATTTCGTTTCAGTTTTCAGCAGGATACTCGAGAGACAGAAATACAACAGCTACATAAAACAGATAAAACAGACAGAACAGTTGGAATGCCATCTTAGCCTTAATTCCAACTGCATTTCTTAACTTTTAAACTGTTCCCAATTAAGTCTCACTGAGTCAATTCACTTCCCACTGAGGAAGTTTTAAAAAAACCAAACAAAAAACCCAAAAAATTCCATGCAGTGATGTTACTTCAGGAATGGACTTCAATACTGATACAAAGATGACTGTGAATACAATCAGCTCTTCATGTTTTAATTCATAACAGTGTCTAAAACGTAGTAAAGGCAAAAGATTTACCAGAATTTATTTCTTTTGCAAGTACACTTTGAAAACCCACCTTATAAACTTGAAAGATTATTTGGTCAAATTGCCTTCCCATGTGTTTTATGCAAATAGAGTCCCTCTCAAAGACTGTTTTACACATTTAATTTAAATTAAAATTTCAAAACATCAGTGGTAAGAATATTGAGAATCGCTGGTTTTACTGGAGATTCAATAACTGGAGATACAGCTTGGGCTACACAGGTGCATGAGAAAACAGTGTAAAGGCTGGTTGTGGCTAATAGTACCTCCCCTAATTGGCACCTGTGTTTAGCTCTGGATGAGTTTTCTTCCCATGACTTGGTCTAGCCACTTTAAGAGACTGGTTTCAAAAGCTGCACAGCCTTCAACACATAACTAAGTTACTCCTTTGCTTTTTCTCACTACACGAAGAAAAATAATTTTCAAAGCCACAGAAAGCATAGTGTGAATACAGAAATAGGTGTTTTCTTCTTTTTAAATTACATTGAAGTCTCCACGCAAACTCCAGGGAACTTTACAGATGGAGAATTTGTTTGAAAGCAGTGAAGGGTTACTTCCTTGACAGATTTACTTGAGATAGAAAGCTCACTTCCTTCTTGAAGAGTTGTGATGCCATTTGAAGTATTTTCTGCAATACACATTTGAAAATGTTTTTATCTAACGATAAGCCTTTCCATAATAACTTCATGATGATACTCTCATAGGAATAATAAAATGTTATAAATACAAGATGATTTACCGTTGTAAGTTATTACTAACAACATTTCTATCAGACAAGAAATAAACTGTACGCTGTTATTCATGCAACTCCTAATCAAACAAAGACAAGAATTTCTTAGGAACTGCCAAAAAGAAAACATTCTTGCTGGTTAAGTACAAAACTGAAAAATATTAGTCTTTAAAATGTAAAAGAGCCGAGATGATTTTTCCATGAAATAAATATGACAAGATATTATTTTTCGAGTACAACCAAGCCCTCAAAAGAGGCATACCTTCCAGTTTTGAAAAAGGGTGTAGAAACACTTCACTCGAACAAAGAGCATACATACGCCGTTTGCTTCAGAACAGGTAACAGGGGTCTAAAACATGAAGAGTGGCAAGAGAGCTAACTGCTACGTGGCATGATATGGAGAAGAGGGAGGTAATGGAATAACTACTTTAAGAGATAAATAAAATTTTGAAATAGTAATTTGAACATGACAATGACTTGGCTACGTTCAACTCTGACCTGGAGAAAACGGCTCAATCCAGTATTTGGAAGCAAAGAACCACCATGAAATTTAATTTTAAACTGCTAGGTTGGCCTATTAAAAAAACTACACATTCAATAGCTTCACATATGTAAGAAACATTTTTCTGACTCTTCAGACCACATAAGGCTACTAAACACTTCTCTTTTGCGTGTTTTCTAGGTACTCAGGAGATAAGGTGAAGATGCACAGACATTCTGATTAAGCTTCTTCATGCAACTTGCTTCAGTTACTTACAAGGCACAAACATGGAACTTCCTACCAGTTCTTGGAAGAACTGTCTAATTCTGGTCCAAAGCTACCTTGAGAAGAGAATCCGAACTAGAGGTAAACCTATCACTAAGGTTATAATATACACAGAAAGGTCTTTCATGCAAGACACAGTTAAGATAGTTACTTTAGTATACATTTGCAGTGGTTACTCATTTGTCCCAATGTTGATTATTTTCACTCCCTTAAATAGTACCTGTATTTTTAATAACATGCAACAAAACCTGGCAAAGAGTATCCAACAAATGAAGTCTAGAAAAACAGATTTTCACTTCTGATTTAGCTGTGAAACATTGATAGGAATCTCTCTTAACTCCAGACTATTAACGTGCACCCAAACATCTTAAACACGAATTTCCCCAAGCCACTGGATTTTTCTCAGTATTTGATTATTAGAGGAAAACCAGGTTACGCAGTATGGCTAAATGACTACTATCATGCCCCATTATTACTTGCTAATAAGCTTTGTCAAGCTTTCACCAATAGGGCTAAAATTTGTCTCGCTTACTGCCTGTATGAGGAAGAACAGCAGACCAACAAAATGAGACACAGATGTAGAGGAAGTAGTGTTGCGGAAAAAGATCTGTGAAATCAGGTTGGTTGTGGTTTCTTCCCCAAAGTGAAATATCAATTAAAAAGAAAAATAAAAAAATCTGTCTGTATTTACAAATTTGAAATCCTTAAGCTATGAAATTGGAACTTTCACAGAATATCAGTTCAGTATCAGGAATTTGCTTTTCTCTAACCTGAGGGCAAACTCATGCAAACATGCTAACAGTCCTCTACAGCATCTAAAACTTAACAACATCTTCAGATATTTTCAATTAAAACAAAGTTTCGGGGGTTTTTCTTTTGGTGGTTGGCCCATCTGCTCCCCACATTGAGAACACTGTCTATAAGCCACCACTCACTACTAGAGAAACAGAAGTTGCACGACTCAAAGCTTTGGATTTATGACCAACTATTCTTCTGTCTCAACCATAATGTCATTGAACTTGACCTGTCATAGGGTCAATCAATAGGGTCAATCAACCCTATCAGTAGGGTTTTTTACCTACAGATACAAAAGGGCAATGTCAACAGATAATTCCCCTTCACATCTTTTCTACTGTAATTGTTGCTTCAGAGGTTGAAGCTAGTTCATACATTGCACTCACAATAGCTTTTAACCAGCTGCATGCTGGAATAAGTGACTGGCCTAGAATCGCTAGGATCTGACTAGGACAAAGAAAGTTTGTTTAAATGCGAAATCCACGAGACATTTTATTAAGGCTTCTAATATCTGAGTTCTGCCAGCAAGTTTTCTTGTATACGCCTACATCTGATTCCCTGTACATCCACACTGTACAAATATCCTCTGTAATCATCAGAGAGCCCTTGCCTTGGTCACTGATTGGGGAAGACCCACCCTAATTTACCCTAAGGATAAATCAGAGTTGAACAGGGCCAGAGGTCCTGAACACGGGATGTGATGTGTGCCTTTTACCTCTCTTGCCTCTTTATCTACCCACCTTTTCCTCTTTTATCTCTGCAGTTTAACTGGAGTCTTCTTCGGGCAAGACAATCTTTTCCTGCAAGTCAGCAACGACAGAGGCAATCAAAACCAGCATCTTTAAAAGGCAGATGCTGTGACAGGTTTGGCAGGTTTCCAAGTGGCTATAATAAAACCGTATTCTGCGCCAACCTAGGCCAGAAGCTGCAAAGTAAAGGGTCAAACACTAAAACATAATATTTTTCCTTTTACGCTTTCATACTGAATTGACAGCAGCTCTGTAGAGGACTTGAGGATAATGGTAGATGAAAAGTTGTACATGACCTAGTAATGTGCACTTGAAGCCCAGAAAGCCGAGGCTGCATAAAAAGAAACACTGCCAGCAGGTCGAGGGAGGTGATTCTCCCCCTGTTCTGCTCTCATGAAACCTCACCGGGAGTACTGTGTGCAGTTTTGGGATCTCCATTCTCCAGCACAAGACATGGATCTATTAGAGCTTGTTTAGAGGAGGGCCATGAAAATGGTCAGAAGGCTGGAGCACCTCTCCTATGAAGAAAGACTGAGAGAGTTGGGATTGTTCAGCCTGGAGAAGAAAAGGCCCAGGGAAGACCCAGCCCCTTAAAAGGAGGCTCATGAGAAATATGGAGAGGCATTTTACCAGTTATAGTGACACTGTAGGGACAGAACAAGGGGTAACGGTTTTAAACTAAGAGTGTGGATTTAGAGTGGATATGAAGAAATACAGGTGGTGAGACATCACAAGTGTCACAGGGGAACAGGCTGCCCAGAGAAGTTGTGGATGCCCCAACACTGGAAAAGTGCAAGGCCAGGCTGGACAGGGCTTTGAGCAACCTGATGTAACAAAAGATATCCCTGCCCATGAGTAAGGGAGCTAGACCAGATGATCTTTGCAGGTCCAAGGCGAACCATTCCAAGATTCTGTGATTCTATATTCTTACAGAGTCTGGATCATCCCTTGACCTCGAAATGGTGTTGAATATTTTTTGTGAGCTACTCAAATATTACAGCAATAAGCACCACAGAAAAGTCCACACAGAAATTAATAGTCTACAGCAAACAGAGCCCGAGGCTCACACTGAACAACCAGGCTTAGATAAAATATTGACCAATGTCTTAAGAAGTGAGTATCATCTGTTCTCTTCACTGAATGAGGCAGGACTGTGTGGAGAAGTGATTATGCAACTGGAGGTTATATTGTGCTACCTCTTTGCCAAGGGGACAAAGGGGCAAATTAAAAACACACCCGACCAGCTTAATTATGGGATTTATTAAGTGGTTTATGTCAATTTAATATAGTCTTTGCTTATAATTGGCACTGCTGCTTTTCTACTATCAAAATATTTTAACAACTGATCTAGAAACTTCTTTAATCACCTTGTATCATTTACTGTATTACAATGCAAGCAGGTGGGAGATATCAAAATACTAAATATTGTATTATTCCACTCTATTTTTATCAACACTTTATCCTTCAGTTTTCAAAATCCTCAGATGCAACCCTATTAAAAAAACCCATTTTATTAAAGTTCTTATTTGAATGCATTAGACTCCAAGTAATTTATATGTGCAAACATTCACACTATCATAATGATCAAGCATTAAAAGAAAACAGCCATTTTGCCTGAGGTACATTTATATACACACACATGTGTACAAAACCAAACTAAATGTGCCTGAGTTTCTCCACAGAGACAGATGCAGCCTCTGCTAGTAAGACTGTAAACAGAAAAATGGATTTCAAAATGTCATAATACTCAGTATTCCCTCTTAGGCAGTTTCTTTCTTTCTGGCCATATTTCAACTTTCACAAAACATATAAAAGGTATTTCAATTTTAACATTAAAAATCAAATTAGTTATAGATTCTACAAAAGACACAGTATTCTGAATTCTGTTCTCAGGTGTTTCATTTTTCTATCTGCAGTTACATCACAATAGCATTTTGGATGTGTACTGCGACCTTGAAATCACAAGGCATCAACAATAAACACCTTGTAAAAACAGAAATTAATACAGTCCTAGAAAATTTATGGAGGCAAACTTTTGGGGATGGAATAGAAGTACAATTACTTCTCTGCCTGAATATATACTACTGTAATATTCAATATTATTACAAAGGTGGACTTAGTGTGTGTTAACTGGGCATGCAAACTCAGTTTTACTCAATCCAGGAATCCCTAGAAGACACTGGGGCCAAATAAGATTCAGCAGTTTAAATGCAATCAGCTCTATTTCAGACACCCTTGAGGTAACCCTCTCCACCAGCTCTGCACTAGCCTCCAAGTTTTGTTTTTAAATACTGCAGGGTCTCCTGCATCTCCCATCTCAGCTACCAGTCAGCTGCAATGCCTAGTGTACCCTAACAGAACTAGAACCATCAGCTACTGGATTATCATAAAGATAGTTTAAATGCCTCTCACCAACGTTTATATAAGATTTTCCTGCCTCCAGCTCTGAAAATGGAGTCTCTCTTTGAAGTTAGGAATGCACAATTTCTGGTGACTTAGGAAAAAAAAATGTTACGTAGAAAAAAGTTAACAATTCCAGTCTTATTCTCACCTGCTCTTCCAGCTACTACACATTTGGTTTAGGTTTCATACAACAGAGTTCCTTTCTTGTTTGGTGCATCTATCATTTAGTTTCCTCTCTTATTAAGTGACTGATTCTGCTTTCCCCTGGAGTATTTTCTGCTGCCCTCTCTCAATCCCTTAACTGCCTTTACACTTATAAAAAGTTATGCGTAACAGCCCATCAAGTACACCAATCACAAGTATGCCAGATTAATTCCACATAAAAACAAAGTACATTTAACGCCTTTTAAGCCTACAAATCCAAAGCATAATTGCCACTTACAGTAATCGAAGCACATGTACATTATAAAGCTGGCTTCCTTAGGAATGCCAAAAAAGGATAAACAAGTAATTAAAAACCAAAGGGCTGAACGAACATTTTGGGAACTGTGCAAATCAGTACTGATTTTTAAGGGCCATACCTATTCACTCTCACTTTCAATATTGAACAAAATCATCTTCCTGACCTCAGTGCAAACCTGAAGATGTTTTCTCATCTCTGGAAACATTTGTACTGAAAAATATTAGCTCTTGAAACTGTAACGATATTTTTTGCGGTCAAAAGAGTAGATTACCATAAACATTAGTTCCCTCTGCATTAAAAACTGTTCGTTGTTTTGCTTTTTATGATCTCTGTAATTACAGAAAAACTGTCATTAGCTTGTATCTCAACACTGATTTATTTCCTGCTCTATTCCATAAATAATATGCAGCTGATAGCTAACTTATAGATCAAACCACATCATCTACAGTTTTCTCTAACAAGAAAATAATTACTGCTATTGTAAATCAACTAGATCTTTGAGTAGTACCTTGCAAACCTTCCTCTGAAACATCAGTGTTTCACTTCCAAAAATGTAAAAGGATTCCAAATTGTAAAAGGATAAAAGATTTTATGTGGACTTACAGCTGTGTCATTCTAGATGAACACTGCTCCATCTTTTAAAAATAGCAGATTTAAGTAAAATTTAAAAAGAAAAAAAAAATTAAAACCTGGAATACTATAGTACATACTGAAATCTGTAGCACTCAAACCAACTGTAACTATGCTTACTTTCCAAAGCAAGAAAAAGGAGAAAGCTCCCTGCCTGTTCACCACATTTGTCACTTACGGAAACTTCCCTACTAGATGAAGGCCAGCAGGTCTTGGTGCCATCAGAACATAAATAAACATTAAAAATGTTTATTGTGGGTAGATTTTGAAGTACTGATTGCAGATTTGGAAAAACTCCAGTAGATTTTAAACAAACGCAGTTGAGACTGTAGGTCCCTTATTTTCTTAAAACATACATACCCCATTATTCAAAGATTATCTTGCTGCCAATATCAACAAGTTAGTAAAGGCTGAGCCACCACTCATTTTACTGAAGTGCCGGCAGCAGGTCAGTACTGCTAGTTGCTGCCTAGAACCTCGCCAAAACAGCTTAAAGCACAGATTTGTGCAAATCTTATTTCAACACCCCTCAGAAAACTGTCAGTATCAAGTTAGCTGGTCAACAAAGCAGGTTTAAGGAAGCTGCTTCTCAGTCACTTAACAGGGGTTCTGCCACAGTTGCACTGCTGCCATGAGGCAGCATGAGAGTTATAGGAGAGCTATTTTATTACATATGCATCAAGTGTCAATTGATTTAACTTTTCACAACAGGTAATAAACACTATTCTTTCCTTTCTGAAAGTCACAAAGTTGGAGTCTGTTAATGAGACTTAAGTGAATGATTCCAAATCCTTCCCAGGTGTGCAAAGCACACAACCATGCTCAGATAAAAAGTGATGGCAAAATAACTTGGGAACTGGCAGTCATCCTTCCACCATGATGATAGCAAGGTGTGTACTCCTCAAAACCATCCAGTAACCTAAGGCAAAACTAACTTGTGAGAATATAATCATTCTCAAGTCTCAATAAAATGAAGTCTGAAGTTCCACAATAAAGTGTGTATGCCATTTTTGCATGAGTATGACGTAATTAAGTTTACACCCATTTAAATTATTAATTCCTCAAGAAATTTAGGAAAAGGGAAATTGTTGTGGTCAGTGGAAGCACTAGACATTCATACCATCAACTGCAGGTACAAAGTGTGATTTCACTGACATCAAAAAGGCTTCAGAGTGTCATTACACCATGATTGCTATTAACATCCAAAATGATCATTAATGACGGCAGTACATATGAACAAGAGGAAATAAAGCAAGGGTTTTCAAATCTAAGAT
>JBCJKH010074066.1:0-18434 GCA_039877255.1 Loriculus beryllinus | reverse complement strand
TGCCCATGGCAGGGGGGTTGGAACTAGATGATCTTAAGGTCCTTTCCAACCCTAACTATTCTATGATTCTATGAAAAAACACATTACAAACCTTACATAAAAATACACTGAGACAAAGTGTTTTGGATTCAACTGTAACTTATTTTCTTCTTCTTAGTTGCTGGTGCAGTGCTGTGTTTTTGACTTCAGTCTGAGAACAATGCTGATAACACACCAATGTTTCAGTTGTTGCTGGATAGTGCTTATCCTGATCAGCCTCTCATGCTCGGCCAGTGAAGAGGGACACAAGATTGTGTTGTATTATGCATCACTTGTGTTTACTGTTTTCTTTTCCTTTTCTCCTTTTAGTTTTATATTCTCTCCCCTTGTTATTTCCCTTATCATTATTATTATTGGTGGTAGTAGTAGTGGTTTGCATTATACTTTAGTTACTGGACTGTTCTTGTCTCAACCTGTGGGACTTACATTCTTTTGAGTCTCTTCCCGATCCCTATGGAGAAGGGGGAAAGAAGGGGGAAGTGAGCGAGTGGCTGTGTGGTTCTGAGTTACTGGCTGGGTTTAAACCATAACACAAGGAAACTTTTGTAAAATTGCATTGTTTCTTCCTTACCTGCTCTAGCCATTAACAAAGCAGCATTTAGAAACAAAGTGATGAAACAAAATACATAAAATCTTCCCTTCTAGATAATTTGGTATTACACTATCTCCTTAATAAGGAAATGAATGACCTTCAGCTACCTGCTGATTTTTCAACTCCAGCAAATGTTGAGAGGAAAGACAACAAATAAGAGCACCTCTCCAAATAAACCTGTTAAAAAAGTCAAATATGGATTGCTTGGAAAAAAACCATAAATCAATATAGCAGAAAAAGACTCAGACTACCTGAGAGCAATCAGTGAAGGGAGAAAAAAAAGGAGAAAGTTTGAGATGAATGTAGACAGCAGAACAAGTCAAAACCATCAAAATTTCATCTTTAATATTAATCTGAACATTAGCACAACAGATTTTGATAGTGAGAAAGACTACAGGTGAAGCCCCTGCCACAGGTCAGGAATTTCACTTTCTATCACTCCATGATGTTCTAGGAAAACTTTGAGCTGAAAAAAAAGTATTTCCACAGTAAAGATTTAACCCATGAATTGTTAATGAAGCTCAGTTTCTTCTTTTTAAGAGGAAATCCTCAAACTTCATTTCACTTTCCACTAATAAGAAGGAGCACATACCTATCTTTCTGCAATGACCCAAAAAGAAAACACAAAACCTACTGAAACTGGCAAAGCGTGCAGTATTACAAGACCAAAACAAGAGGCCACACCTAACCAAAGTTACTGTGATGGGGTGACCCTGACTGGATGCCAGGTGCCCACCAAAGCCCCCCTATTACTCCCTCCTCAGTTAGGGAAAAGAATAAAGAAGGGTTCCTGGGTCAAGACAAGGACAGAGAGAGATCACTCACTAATTACCATCACGGACAAACAGACTCAACTCGACAAATTAGTGTAATTACCAGTCAAATTAGAATACGACAATGAGAAATAAAACCAAATCCTAAAAACACTTCTCCAGACCATTCTCTTCTTCCCGGGCTCAACACCAGTCCCAGATTCTCTACCTCCTACCCACCAGCAGCACAAAGCAACAGGGAACGGGGGTTTTGGTCACTTCATCACACATCGTGGCTGGTTCTCCCTTCTCCTCAGAGGGAGGACTCCTCATACATTTCTTCTGCTCCAACGTGGGGTCCCTCCTAGGGGAGGCAGTCCTCCACAAATTTCTCCAACATGAGCCCTTACCACAGACTGCAGCTCTTCACAAACTGCTCCCGCATGTCACCTCCCACACGGTCACAAGTCCCACCAGCAAACCTGCTCCTGCATGTGCTCGTCTTTCCGTGGGGTCACACGTCCTGCCAGGACTCTGCTCCAGTGCAGGCTTCCCACAGTGCCACAGCCTCCTTTGGGGCACATCCCCCTGCGTTATTGTGGGGTCCTCCATGGGCTGCAGATGGACATATGCTCCACTGTGGACCACCATTGGCTGCAGCCTGCCTCACCATGGTCTTCACCACAGACTGAAGGAGAATTTCTGTTCTGGCACCTCAACACCCCTCCTTCTTCACTGACCTTGGTGCCTGCAGAGCTGTTTCTCTCACATATTCTCACTCCTCTCTCATGCTGCAATTACTTCTGTCCAGTAACGTTAACCTCTTCTTAAATATGTTACCCCAAAGGTGCTACCATTGTTGCTAATGTGCTTAGTCTTGACCAGCAACGGGTTTGTCCTGGAGCTGGCTGGCACTGGCCTTATCGGACATGGGAGAAGTTTCAAGCAGCTTCTCACAGAAGTTGCCTCTCTAGCCTGCCCTGCTACCAAAGCCCGTCCACACAAACCCTACAGTTAGCACATAACCAACTATACAGAGCACAAAAGTACAAATACAAGCAGAAGACACAAACTTACAGGTTTCAGAAACATACTGGTTAAGAAAAAACTTTCCTAAAGAGATGCCAAAATCTGTGCACAAGTTAAGATCTTCAGACTCTTTACCTTGACTCCTATATTGGGTTTTTTTCCTTTTTCAGCAGTAATACTACAGGTTTCTTGCCACAGGTGATGCAGGAGCACTATATGAGGACCATGGCAAATAGAACACTCAAATGGCCATGCTGGTCCGGCCAATCATGATGCTCTACTGGCCACCATCAAACTCGTGTTTACATATAACCCTTACAGTCACTGGTTTTGGAGGCTTATTAATTCACCAACAAAACCCTAGTGGAAACGTCATCTTTAACAGAAAAGAGAAAGCCACGGAGGATGAAACGCTGGGGTGGGGAAAAAGGGCGGGCTCGGACAGGCAGCTCGCAAGCGGAGCGCGGAGCCACAGACCCGGGCTCACCCCGGGCCCCCACACGCGGCCGCTTCAAAAGAGAGAGACCCGCAGAGCACGATAAGCCCGCCTCGCCCCCGGCCTAAACCCACCTGCCCGCGTCTGACGAGGGGACGGCGGCGGGAGGCCCGCTGGGGCTCGCAGGCGGCAGCGGGCAGCGCTCTCCCTCGGCTGGAGGCGGCGGAACCTGGTCTTCCCCACCGCCCTCCCGAGGACTCGGAGGGCTCGGCGCGTCCCCGGCGCTGTCCGGCTGCGGCTCGGCGGTGCTCGGCTCAAACGCCAGGCTCTCCAACTGCGACACCACCTCCAGCGGCGCCTCCATGCCGCCACACGCGACACACAGGCCCACCCCCGGCCACACGCTGCTTCCGGCTCCTCCGTGCACCCCCGCCCCAGCGGACTGGGATTTTCCGGGCCCGGAGAAGGGCGCATGCGGGGTGTGGGCTAGCGGGTTGAGGCAAGAGGGGTTGTTGAGGCGGGGTATTCGGAGGTGGCTATGGGAGGGTTCGTTTTGTGTTTCTTTCGTCTCCCTCTTGGCTGAGCTAATCCATTCTATTAAAAACGTACGTAGGGTGGCACTAATGAGCTCATCATTTTTCAAGTCCTGTTTACTTCAGTCTTTATGTGAGGTAAATTTGATGAGTAAATTCAGCTGAACACAAGTTTTGGTTTTATGAGGCTTTGTAGAGGTTGTGGCTATTCATGCTGGGGACCTAATGGATGGATTAGTTTTGGTATTTTGTAAATACACAAAAAACATACAGAAGATTCATGTAATAAAGCAAAAGTTAAGAAAAGTACCTAATACCAAATTGCTATAGTAATTCCTAAACCCGACATAGTAATCCTATAATGATACCTAGCTGCAAAATCTAAGGGCATCATTAGGATCACCAAACCACTCACCACAACATAAATGTCCATGAGACCAGTGTCACAAGGCCCTACCTGAAGCCCTGCCTCCAACACAAGAGGGATGTGGAACTGTTGGAGCAAGGCCAAAGGAGGGCCACAAAAATGCTCAGAGGGCTGGAGCACATCTCCTGTGGGGACAGACTGAGAGAGCTGGGCTTGTTCAGCCTGGAGAAGAGAAGGCTCTGGGGAGACCTTAGAGCAGCTCCCAGTGCCTGAAGGGGGCCAACAAGAAATCCACAGAGGGACATTTTACAAGAGTGTGTAGTGACAGGACAAAAGGGAATGGCTTTAAACTGAAAGAGGGAAATTTAGATTAGACATTAGGAAGAAATTATTTATTGGGAAGGTAGTGAAACACTGGCACAGGTTGCCCAGGGAAGCTATGGCTGCCCCACCCCAGGAAGTGTTCAAGGCCAGGTTGGACAGGGCTTTGAGCAAACTGGTCTAGTGGGAGGTGTCCCTGTCCGTGGCAAGGGGGTTGGACCTAAATGATCTTTAAGGTCCCTTCCAACACAAACCATTCTATGATTCTATGAATTCCCTTACCATCCCCCAGTCTCTGCTTGTCTGAGAACTTAAAGGCCTTCCCTATGGCAGTAGGTTAAAAGAAAAAACACAAGTTTTCTCTTGAACACAATTTATCTGTGGGAAATCAAATAAAGACTTGCAAAAACACAAGCAGATCAGTAAATCACTGTGAGCCTACAAACAAGCCCCTTTCACCCATTCTACAAACTATAACCTGACAGCTGCGCTCCTGTGCCAACACTGTGTGTTCCTGACCCATGCTGCCCTTTGAACTGCCTTCCAAATGAGGAGCTAAGGCTATCTTCCCTTCCAGGCAAGAGGGTGAGCGGCAGCATGCTGTACAGGTATGAGGGGAAACACCGTACATAAATACATGAAAAGTTACTTGTGGGAAAGCTGAGAGTGCCAAAGAGGTCTGGGACTTGAATATCTGGTGGGAGCAGAGGAGGTGATGATATGTTTTCTGTGTAATAAACTTCCTCTCCAGTTCTGAGATAACTGCATGCCCACAGCTCAAAGAGCACCTAAAACATTTAATTCTTGTCTATAGTGTCTGGGCTGTGTTGAAAAAAAAACATCACAAAGGTGCTTCACACTGCTGTGTGTATCCCAAGGTACCCCACAAAAGCTGAAGGAAGCATCTGACAGGAGAAGATGTCTTTCGCTGGTAGTTCCACTCTTCATTTGCAAGACAACACAGCAGATGCAACCAGCAGAATTAATTCAGTAGGAAAACTGAACATATACAAATAGGCTGAAAGAACTGGGTTTGTTCAGGGGAGATCTTGTCATCAGGTTACAGTATTTAGAGTGTGACTACAAAGAAGACAGAGTTTCCCTTTTTACAAGGAGTGACATGGAAAAGATGAGGAGTAATGGGCACAAGTTACTTCTGGGAAGATTCCAACGGGAATTTTTACACTGGAAACAATCAGCATTGGATTAATCTCCCCAGGGAACTGGACACTGTGTTGGGGTAGAGGATGCTAGAACATGTAGTTTAGGTCGTGCTTTGCCTGGAAATATCAGACCACATGATCCTTGAGGTCTCTTCCAACATGATATTCTACAATTCTATGTATATAACATCAGTATTTTTTATTTTTTTTTTTTTACATTTATCTAAAATTATGTATAGGTCAAGCAGAATAGAATCATAGAACCATAGACTCATAGAATAGTTAGGGTTGGAAAGGACCTTAAGATCAACTTGTAACCTCCCGGCCATTGGCAGGGACACCTCACACTAAACTATGTCACCCAACGACCCATGACCCCTTGTCCTATCACTACAGTCTCTAATGAAGAGTCCTTCTCCAGCATCGTTATAGGGCCCTTTCAGATACTGGAAGGCTGCTATGAGGTCTCCACGCAGCCTTCTCTTCTCCAGGCCAAACAGCCCCAACTTACTCAGCCTGCCTTCGTATGGGAGATGCTCCAGTCCGCTGATCATCCTCGTGGCCCTCCTCTGGACTTGTTCCAACAGTTCTATGTCCTTTTTATGTTGAGGACACCAGAACTGCACACAATACTCCAACTGAAGTCTCATGAGAGGAGAGTAGAGGGGCATGAAAATTATGATAAAATTAACTGCTGTTCTAAGAAACATGTATTACATGACTGCCACTGACTGTCAAGATCCAGATGATTTGATGAAACTATGATGACAAGCAAAGCCCAAAACATTACTGTCCTCTCTACAGGAGCAGCTTTCTAAGAGCAACAGTCAATTGTATAGGCAATTTCAGTCACACAGTTAGTACACAAGCACGCTCACTCCTGCAGCTGTGAACTACTGCTGCCAGGAATAGGTACAAACACAGAAGAGGAGGAAATACACATGAGACTGTACATCCTGCAGCAGGTAAAAGTGAAAATGAATGTTCTGTGGGCTAATTCGGCTCTCTAACTTCTACTAATAATTAAATTTATAATCAATAAAACACTTAAACATATTCTGCTGCTTACTGAATCTACACACCTTGTTGAGAGCAAACAGATCTGCTATAGTGTTCTACCACTCATGATAGCGTTAGGATACGAGATAGCCTTATGGAAAGGTAGTCTCCTCTGGTAGGTCAACCGATAAAAACAAACCAGAGAAGTCTCTCAAAACAGACTTATCTAGCTTACTTGGTCTCCTACTGCAATCTCTTCAACCCTTCCACTCAAAAAACTGCCATTTTCTGATTGTGTATTCATATTTCTCCAGTTTCCCTGCCTTCCTCACATACCTACTGACTCACCTCCAATACTCAGAACACTACTTTACCTTCTCAAGTTAAGTGTAATGTTTCACTGAATTCTTCAGGAGCAATTTTCAACCCCAAATTTAAAAGAACAACACTGACAAGATACATATGCATTTAGTATTAACTTTTGCCCTTTTTCCCCCACTATAACTATCTCCACTATTTGTTAATACATTTATTATTAACACTTTGTGTCATATTAAGTCAAAATTAACATTTCTTGGGTGTTTCTCATTTTTCTTTGTTCTGTGTAAGCCTCTAACGTATGTAGTTCGGAACATCAGGAATAAAAACTGCTCATTTAGCATTTACAAAGTTTTAATTCCTCTTTTTATCCCTCGTGTGTACAATAATGCAGACCTCACCTTTAATTAATTCAAGGTTCAGAGACTTTAAAGGAAAAAATCAGGTTTTATACTTTTCTGTTCTGACTCCAAAGTTCACATAAATCAAGTAGAGGATTTGCTACTGGTTCTCTTAAAAAAAAAACAAACAACAAATCAAAGCAAAACAAAATAAAAGCCAAAAGCCTTTCATTTATCTGCTATTGAAATCTGATCACAAGGGTCCAAGCCAGCGCTAACTGTAAGAATTAGAGATCATGAAAAGCTTCCTGCTTGGCTTGAATACCAGCAGAATTTATAATATAGCACTGAACAAACAGCTCCTTGGCTATTCACTAAATATAGACATGCCATACCTCAGTGAATCTACTCCAGACAAGAAACACAGGTAAGGATATACCCCAGACACAGACAATGAATCCTTTGGAAAACTATCAAGAAGCGCATTTATCGCTCTACTTTGTGGCACTACTGCTACTGTCTTTGAATGGAGTCAAACCTCAAATGCACCTCCTATTATGTTTTTATATACAGTGTGAAGCCACATGCACGTCCGTACCTTCAGGGCGAGCTTTTGGTTTCTTCAGTCCTCCATCTTGCATCAGCTCAAAAGCAAAGGAAACATTATGGACCTGAAAGAGGCCAAGTGCTTAGAATCTCAAAATTATAAAGGAATTAAAAGCCTTTAATGAAATTTTTAAAAAGTTTTATTCTCCCTGCACTTGGCATAGAGAATAATAATTCTATTTAAATCAATATTAAACATTAACATGTTTAAGCACAGCAGAAAGTACATATGAGAGACAAAGAAATGAAAGCTTGTATCACTTCAGGGTAAACATTCACCTTTTGATACAAAGGAAGTAATTTAAGATTTCCAAATTTCGACTGCAAAAATGTGACTGGGTACCACATGAACCAGGAAACCCCATTAGGTCCCGGTCTCTGTCTCCGTGGCAGAGGCTAGAGAGCTCCCAGTAACAACTACAACACAGCTGCATTTTCTTGAGTTCTTGCAGCCTGAGCCCAAGATCAACATTTCCAGCTACAAGGCAAGAGATTACTCGCCATCAACATTCTGTTACATTCCAACAAGGAATGTAACAGAAGTGACATAACTGAACAGAGATGAGAAAGTACACATAAGTGTGCAAGAAAGAAGAAATAAAGACACTGAATAGATTTATTTTTTTTTTCAAACAGCATGAGTTTTTTCTGCACCATTATCAGCTGCATATCAAGCAACATCAATATCACATCATCAAGGAGCCAGGCTGCTTGTTGCATCACTTTATGATAATCCCTTAGTCTCTTGGTTCTTTGACTTCCTCTAGTTGAAAACAGAGATTAAAGTCAAAATAAGTTTCTTCAATGAAGCAAATGCTTCAAAAAATGCTTGGTGGTGACAGTTCCCTACACTGAACTTGAAAAACCAGTTAGGTATGAATACAGAAAGAGCTTCCTGAGCAAGCCACCAAGGATCACATATGAACATGAAGTCAGAAGAGAGAAAATGGACAAAAAGGAAAAAATGCAAAGAAGTCTTCTTTTAGTCTCTCCTTTAAGGAGAGAACATTATGGTTTAAGGAGACGTGCACAGCAGCTTTCTCATCCATGCTTACAGAAAATTAAGCAAGGTAATTTCAATTATGAATTCTGTGCTTTTTTGTTACTGCAGATGACAGTTCTGAAGATACATAACAAGGGGGACAGATTTAATTAAAGCTACTCATCTTGAAAATCTGCGAGTTACGCACATAAAGCTCCCCTACAACACAGAAGAAAGGCCCTTTTTACTGGAACTCATTGCTCAGGACTTTATTCATCTCTTTTTACCTGCTACAGTTCCTCCTCATTCATTATGACAAAACCAGTCACTTCCAAGATGAAAATATTTTTTCCTTTCCCCCAAACACAGAGTTTGCCTCTCTTTCTTTGATTTACGAACCCTCCATCCCCAAGGCAGAGTCTTCACACAACATTAACCACACATTACTTCAGGAACAATAATCATTACTAATATTAATCCTTACTAATTTAAACTGTTAACAAAAAAATCGTAAATGAACAGATTCTGACTACAACTCAGCATCCTGTACTTCTACAAGGGAGAAAATTCAAGATACTAGCATAAAAATGAAAGCTTGTATAAGACATAACTATTTTCCCCCTGCTCTAGCAAGTTCCTGTATAGTATGCAACATCCAAAATGAACTAATCCCCATCCTATCCACAAACTTATCACCTAAAGAAGCCCCCCTTACTGAAGCATTATTTCCTGTCTTCAGGAAGCCTCTTTAAGCTCTGCAATAGCAACTAGTAACCTGAGGAAATCAACAAACCCTATTGACTGATTGATGGCTTGGCTTCACGAATGAAGATTTGGGCAGGGGTTTACCCATGTTTACTACAAGCACAGTGACCAAGGGCAATGTGGGATAGGTACATCTGGTTGGAAAAAGGCTGCTTAGGCATTCAGGATGTTTCCGAACAAGACTGTCATCTCCTGGGACAATCTCGAGCGACTGATGTCCTGAACTGCCCACACGCAAGGTTAGATCTGCAGCTTCCAGTGCACCTTATCACCTGCCGTTTCGCCCCTCGCCTGTCACTACAGGGCTTTGCAAGTGTGAGTAAACCCTTCAATCCTGCGCAGTGGATTTTTCAGGTGAGGGCAGCGTGCACAGAACTGGCCCCACCTTTACACCTGAGGTTTATCTGCCAAGGCCTAGCTAGCTAGGACAGTGACAGCAAAGTCCTCAGGTCATAGGTTTTGTAAGAGTGTCCTTCTCTTAGATGGAAGACCAAACACAGCTAGACAAGCTCTATCTGGCTTGCGGCGGCCAAGCGTTCATAGTGACGTCGCTTTTTGATCCTTCGATGTCGGCTCTTCCTATCACTGTGAAGCAGATAAACCCTGTATTACCTATAGAACCAGACGGCTCAGTACATTAGCCTGGGTTTGTACCAGTGCTCATTTGTCAGTATGATTCACCCAGGCAAAGCTGGGTTATTCTACTGATGATGAAGTCTCATCTCTCACAGAGTGCACCTTTGCTAAGGGTTGCTGAACTCACTATGAAAGAAACATAACTTTAAACAGTCTTTGCCTTACAAAGCATTTGATCTTTTAACTTGTGCCAATGTTTCCACTCCTGACCTAGCCATCACCTGCTCTAGCTTAGCCAATACAATGCCTGCATCCTCTTCACTGCAAAACCTGGCAGAATAAAAAGCAGGGGCAGATACATTACTCCATGACCAGTGTATTCTGATTACCAGGCACTGAATATACACAGCTGTGTGCACATGTAAAGGAACACTGAAGAAAGAGGCAAACTTTTAGTTACAACAATAAAATATGTTAAGCACTTTTCTCATTGTAAACCCTAGGAAGGACACAGGACAATGGAGCAAGTGTGGGACTAAGAGATAGAGACATATTTTGTCTCCTTCCATCTCTAGTACCCTGATTATAAGTCAGATAATCTAAGACTGCAAAGAATCCATTCTTTTCAAAACTCGTTCGTTTGAGAGACTTGTTAGGCAGTCAGTCACTCCTTAGCAAACAGAAAGAAATATCCAGAAAAGACAAGCTAGAGAAAACATTATCTCAAAAGTCAGCCAGCAATGTTGGCAATAATCCTGTCAGGAACTGAACACAGAAACAGATGTCTGTGCTCACAAATATACTTCAGACAGGCATTTTTTTTTTGCATGTTCCATCCATGGCAGGATTAGGGCAATCATCTTGGCTTCACATCAGCTCCAAACGCATTACTTGTACACACTCAGCATATAGTTTCTAATCCCAGATCAGCCAAAAATCACAGCCCAGCTACCAACTCTTCTACTACAGTATCTCATTTAGGTAGCAAGTAATGATATTTATTCACTTGGCTTATAGAACACATCAAATAAACTACAGAAAAAGAATTAATGGGTATTAGGCAACTGATACAAATGAGATAAGTGATCAGTTTTTAGGCATGACATTCTGTGACCTTGGGAAGAAGTTCTATCTCCCTGTCAATCCCAGTGAATAGGATGCAGCTAAAGCAGAGCTTCCTCACCTTTTGCCTTTCTTGCTTATTTATATGGTACATACTAAGCAAAGCCAAGCTTCAACTCTGCTGTCTAGGACAATAAGGCATACCTGCACATAAAAACACTTCAGGCAGTACTACAATTTAATAAATCACTTTGATTATGCAAAGTATTATACAGTACAAAGCACTTATTTATTCATTCTGGATATTCATGAGCTTTGTGTGTTGTTTAATGCTAGTAACAGAATACCCTTCTTTCTTTAACTGTAGGGAATTTACCCATTCATTTCACAAGCAACTTTTAGTGGTATTAACTATCAAATGTCACAGCCAGTGCATCTTTGCTACAGCTCTTGAAGAGAAGAATATACCAGGTTCTGATTTGCTGAGCACAAAGAGAAAGGACATAATGACTGGAAAATGTCATCTGGTAACAAAGCAAAAACAATATAACCTGAAGTTTCTACCCACCTTTTGATCAAAACTTTCAGGTGTTAAGTAGAAGTTGTGAAGTGGAACAAAATAGTCTTCAAGGAGACCCATGAGCAAAACCAAGTAAACACCATCTGCAAACTAAAAGGAAATACTGATGATAGTCTTAGGTGAAAGCACCTGTTTTCAAATAAGCATTCATAAACAAGCAGAACAAAGAATGCTTGGACCAAATTATGTACTTTGATTTCTACCACTGTTGTTTGCTAGCACATAAGTACAAGGTGGTTCAGGAGTCACAGCAACGAATTGATAGCAAATGTGACAAGCAATCAGGGCCTTGTTTCATATGCTCCCTGAATTCACCTATACCCTCATAATCACCAGTGCAGCTAAGCAAGCTAAATTAGTCTTTTCTAAAAGCTTGTTAATATAGCTGCTTTCTTAACAGTTCTGTAAAGAAAAGGCAAAACACAGGATACAAGGCTTTCTCTCTACATCTGGTAGCATTATTTCCCTACTCTAATTTCCTGAGCAAAACAAGGAAGCCCATCAGCTATAGCTATAGCATTAACCCATGCAAGATCATGTGGAAAAGACTATTTAAATTACTTGTATACACTAAATAGCTCTAAGCAGAAATTAAAAGCAATTCACCTGGGAGATATCTATCATTTCTACTCCTTAGTTGTGCAGAGTATTTGGTCTTAACAGGCAGGGACTGAGAAAAAGATCTTCATCTCCAGTCAGTTACCTATTTAATAAGCTACTGAATACTTTAGGGTAAGGTTAGAGTATGCATGTCCTTGCTTTTGCTCACATCAATTTGATTTGCTTGAAGAATCTTGCCAACTTTACTACAGTATTTAGCCTTTTTCAATTAAAACAAAACAAATACCTTCCCTCCCTCCCCCAACAAAATAGAACAAAACAAAAAGAGTCCTGGGAAACATGGTTGCACATTATATACTCTCAATCCTACTACTACAGTACCTGGTCATTTCAAGCACAATCCCTCTTAAACCATGTGTATTGGACATTCAAATCTCTGTCCCTAATCAGAGCTTGAAATTAAGTCTCCTCTGTCACAGGTAGGAAGTTTAACTTCACAAAGTATTTTTTTTCCCAAGTCAAAATAGATTTTTAGAATTTCAGTAAATACTAAATAATATACTAAACACTTTCAGCAATACTATTCAGTATTCCTACTAGATAGCAGCACTACTTTTTTTACAGGCTAATGTTATGTATTCCTAACAGACTTCTCACTTGTGATCCTGATATAGCGTATGTAACATTCTCTAACCTTTAAAGAAAACCCCGTTGGATACTTCTAAGGCATTAACCAACAATTTCTTGTGACATATCAGATCCCGTCACCCATTTATTTCAGCAAAGCTATAAAATAGCAGTGAATGACTGGTATTAAACTAAGCCAGGATCAAACCAATTTGCCATACTCCTGGTATAATTCTCTAGATGCCGTGCTTATTTTCTTGTTGGGAAGGTAAGATAACCATCTCTCCACAGTTCAGTGAACTTTGGAAAAAGTATCTGCTTCTGCTTAGCCAAGCCCAACCCTGAAAATTGCTATTTTATCTGTAAAGTGAGAACAACCCCAGTGACACTGAAATTCACACTTACCTTCCAAACAAATTCTGTACCCAGTTCTGTGCTACAGGCAGAGAACTCCTCAGAACAGACAGAGGTGGTTGACAGCCACCTCCACTAGCTTTAAACAAACTAACCGGGATACCACTGGCAGTCAAACCACTGTAGTACAGGAGCTTGAGCAGTTAACCTACACTGCTGAGCAGCAAACACAGTGCATGTGCTCACAAAACAGCAGAGTAAAGAGGTGACCATGGAGGCCCTTGATGCAACAGCAAAATTGTTTCTAGTCCCACTTTAATGTGATCAAAGCTAGCCCTGATATCTCTATGATGAACTGCACAGTGCAGTCCACACTCCTCCTGAGACCCCCAGGCAACCAGCTATTAAGAGCTTATACCAGATCATCCTGAACCTTCACCACTAGTAAAAACACAACCCATCATCAACTCATAACTATAGCAACTGCTTTGCAGCACTCCACTTTGATCCAAGAGATAAGCTGCCTTAAAATCCAGCCATATTCTACAGTCATTAATACGACCTTATTAAATAACCAAGAATTTCACCTTGTAGTACAAATCAGTAACAATATGAAGTATGTGTAAACAAGAGGAAAGGACGCAAGCACCAGTGAATGGCATTGCTACTTAAAAGACAGACCCTTGATCCATACATTAACATGCACAAAGATTAGCAGTTCCATAACAAGGCTTTATGGAGAGAGTGCCTATCGTTGCAATTTACACAGTTAGATTACATCCAAAAAAACAGTCTCCTACCTGAGTTTCTAACTCTGTTACTTCCAAATTCAATTTATTCAAGTGTTTGTTCACAAAGGTGATCAGAGACTGTAAAAGAAAACATCAGAATCAGTGATGTTAGACACAACAGTCAGTTCCTATGTGAAAGAGTTAACATAATGTTCTAAGACATTATTTTTAGCTCAATAAATATGCATGTGTGGTATTTGCTTTTGCACAAATAAGTACATAAAACTGAAAACAACCCATTCATATAGTCTTTTCTGTTGCACCAGACGCCAATAGCCACCAGATGGTGCTATTACATACAGCTTACTAGTTATTTTTCCTAGCAAATAAAGCACACTTTAGTCACATGGGAAAAAACTGTGATGACATCAGTTCTCCTACAGGTTGATTGTGAAGATGAAGCAAGCAGTAGGTGCATTTACTTTCCAAACTAATCTCCTCAGGTTATTGGAGAAGATCCACTGCCAGAGAGCAGGGCATCAGCAGCACTAAGCTAAGGCTCCCAAGAGAAGATGCTAGGAGTACTGTTCCGCATAGACCTCTGCTCCTGGAGCTATGTGTGCATATCAATTAGTGAATTACAGTCAGAATGTAACCCAAGTCTGGCATTTCTATTCCCACAGAAAGCAGACCTGCAAGATCCTGCAACTATGAGCCAGACACGTGCAGATGTACTTCATGAAGCACAGCAGTCTGCCAGCCTGCTTACAACACTTCCAGAAGGGACAGAGTTGGGTGTCAAAACTGTTGCATGTACAGAGCTAACTTCACTCCCTATCAACTCTAAAACCACTATTCTAGGAGACGTTTCAGATTGGAAAGGTAAAAATCTTTCAGACATTTCAAGACATTATTTTAAATGCTTACATACTCTGTTTCACAGCAAAGCGAAGGGACAAATTACAGGACTGATGTTTGCATACTACTGTTCTAATAGTGCAACAACCAGGCTGGAACTAGCTGATGGAACAAAGTGGACTCTCCTCATTATGTGTTCTCTAAAATTAGCACAAGCTGGTGGAGGTCAATAGCTGCTTTACCTCTCCACTCTGCCTAGCACGAAGAGCAATGTCAAGAATATGTCTGAATAGGTGTGCTTTGCAACGATGGACAAGAGGCCAGAGAACCGTATGAATTAGGTAGAAAAGCCCTGGGACAAAATCACTTCTTCCGTAAAAGCTTTGTATTTATCAAACTTATTTATGGGTGAATCACATTTCAGGGTACTGTGGAAAATATCTCCAGTTTTGGAAGATCATCTTCAGCACAAGAATGAGCTGAAACGCAAACAGCAAGTGGTTCCTGGGGAGACTGAGGCTGAAGACGCATGCACCACTGGCTACTGTTAAGCCTGGTCACCACTGCCTGCTGCTCATTATCGTACAGCTCAGCCCTTCCTCGCTGGAGGACAACGCTTGTGATATAAATGTATGTATCCAGTCAGAATGATCTGTACCACTGTGAATACTTTGCACAGTAGTCTTTTCTAACCTGCATAATTTTGATCAAATGGAGCAGCACTACTTAGAACAGTTTTGGCCAATAAACCAGAGTAATGAGATAAGCCTGAGTGAAGCCAACAAATCCAGGTATCAGCTGGCTTTGAAAAAGTGATCTCTTGGGAATAAATACCCTTTTCACTATTTCAGAGTCGTTTTCTCCTCTTTTCCAGATCTTTCTGGTTATCTTTCCAAAAGCATAAGCAAAAAAGCAGTATAGAAAATAAAAGTGGTGGGTTTTTTACCTTTTTGACTACGCTGAGTTTGTCTGGTGCATGATCAAAAAGTGTGTCAAAGGCATCACGCTCTGGGTTTGGGGAAAAAAAAATAAATAAATCAATGCACTTCCGACAGCCAAGTCTGGAAAGCAGGTTATGTGTTCCAAGCTTAAAGCTCTTTCTCAGAAAGCTATGTAACAGAGACTCAAGCTAAAAGTTATCACCTTATATCGCTGTCTAGCCAGAGCAAACTCTCCTGAGGACTTTAAAGGTAACTGGAAATAAACATATTATTAATTGACTTCCCTTTTCTGCCATTCATCACTTGTGCACAAAATAGGCAGGTGGAAGAGAAATTAAAATGAAACATGATTTTTGACTATGTCCAAATCCTAACTTAAGCAATGGAGCCACTGAAACATCACTTGGGTTTGGTGCACTACAGCTGCAGTGATAGCTATGGCTGCATCCACTACTCTGTGTCAAAATCAGATATTAGTTCGGTTAATTTCAAATTATTGGTAATACTCATGACTTTAGTAAAGTTTAACACTAAACACAAGTGACATCTGATTCAGCAGTGCCTGAAAAGCAGAGCCTATATAAAGATTTAAATTAAATTTGGACCTTCAAGGCTTTATATAACAATATCTAACCCAATCTAAAATCTATTAAATCGACTATATTAGTGCAACATTTCACACTGTGGCAGCTTTAGGCTGACTGAAATTTTCCCTTTTTTTTCCCCTTTTTTCATTCAATAAAACAATAAAAAATTAGAAATCAAGCATTTGCAGTTGCATTAAAAAAAAAATAAAACAACACCAAAATAAACAAAACCGTACGTAAAAATGCTGGAAAAGTGTGCGGGTTTTAAGGTGGTAAAATTTTCAACATAGTTTATAACAATTTTCCACGTTTTAATTCTTTTAATTTATAGAACACATTTGGGTAGTTTTCTATTGTTAAATAAACAAGCACATTTATTATTCAGATTCCTTTGGTATCTGAAGATATGTTATTTAGCCCTTGTAGCCCCATGACATTACTTCTTTTCTAATTATGTTATTATTTATTAATGTAGATACTCTGCAAGAGGGGAAATTATTCATATACTATAACTGGGTAATAGTGTAACTAAGTGACTTGTTCTACATCATACACAGTCTTTCACTAGAGCCCACATTTCTTAATGCCGCTAACAAAACTAAATGCAAAAACAGAAGTCTCTTGGCAGAAACACCAAAAAAACCTATGGTTTTTGTTTAGAAGATGAGATCTATTGTTGGTAAGGTCTAAACTCTAAAATCTAGTGAACATGGAGGAGATACAATACTCCATGCAAAGGAATTAGAGAGGGCTGACTGGTCACTGAAATTGGACAGATGAACAGAGCTTTCTTAGACCCCGTACCATACACCTTTGCTTCAGTAATTTTCATGTATTCACATTCCTGGTGGTATTCAAGGCCAGGTTGGACAAAGCCCTGGGTGACATGGTTTAGTGTGAGGTGTCCCTGCCCATGGCAGGGGGCTTGGAACTAGGTAATCTTAAGGTCTTTTCCAACCCTAACTATTCTATGATTCTATGACTCCATACATAAATTGAACAGTGTCATTATGGAGAAGATGTACTCTAATTCCTGGGTGTTGTAAAGATTTTTACTCGAAATCCACTAACAACAGTACTAGGAAATAATTCCAAACGTAGCATTTTCTCTATCACTTATATACAAATTAAAGCAAATCAATAGAGACCAGTCTAAAGGGCACAGGTTCTATACTGGATGATCTAGTTCTACCGATTATGCTTCAGATCTGTGTGGATAACGAAACCTGTGCCCCTGCAATACATTCCAGTCCCAAGGAATTGCTCAATCCATTGTCTTGATCTGCTGATGGAAAACAGACAAGATTTCTGTGTCTGACATAAATTAAAAAAAAGTTCAGTCAACTGTTACTTACCAAATCTTCCCATCATCATCCTGCAAGTCAGAGCATTCAAAAACATTGTGTTAGTTCATGAATAATCACTTTGAAAAGACAAGATTGTGGACTTAACAGGCTTTTTCCTGCAGGATGCCGAGGGCTAACCACTCCGACCAAGTCAGGAGACTGAGCATGTCTCAGACCAGACCCAACGTGCTGCCGAAATGTCCCCAGCAGACCACCAGTAATGTCAGGGAGACATATTTGAAACTAATGGAAATGGGTAATTCTGTTTTACACATAATTGTGATTTCTTATACATAACTAGTTTTATGATGAAGAGTGAATGAACAAACATACTTCAGTGTAGCTTCCACAAATACAGCCATCACACGCTACACCATACAGCTTAGAAGGAAGAATGCTATCTATCTCTCTTTAATCTGTATTCTCTGAAGAAAGAAAACTTACATCACACCTGGGTATTATGTAAGTAAAACTGCTACATATGAATTATATACACAGCCAATGACATCACCAGACATATCAGATGTTTATCAGCTGGGAATCAGGCCCTGATCTGCACAGAGGAATCTGAAAATATTCAACAAATGTTGGATTCTGCTGATCCTTGCATTTTCTATAGCTATACTTTATCTGGTTAGGCAACACATTAAACAGTAAACCCCTAACATTGTGTAATATTAAATAACTTAATAAAATGCATGTACAAGCACACATGCAAATCTGTAAACATCTTTCTTGCTAAAAAATGTCTAAACCCCACTCCACATATTACATCTTACAAACCACATCTGAGGGAGAGGACAAGCTAACTACACTGTTCAAGAGCATAGAGGTAAGTGGAGGAATTTTGGCCCACAAACCTGAGGCAGAGCTCTGATCCTACAAAAAACACTATGAGATCTTTAATGTCCACACAGAGATGTTATGATCTCATTTCTGAGTGTTTCCATCTGAATGATCTTCCCTAC
>JBCJKH010074064.1:18763-50338 GCA_039877255.1 Loriculus beryllinus | reverse complement strand
ATGCTCCAGGTGAGGTCTCACGAGAGCAGAGTAGAGGGGCAGGATCACCTCCTTTGACCTGCTGGTCACGCTCCTTTGGATGCAGACCAGGATACAGTTGGCAGGACTCCAGCTCCAGGCAGGACTCAAGGAGCCTGGCCTGTAAAACACCCAAACACCAATGCAGGTGCTGTGCCCTCACCAACAGAAACCCACCAGCATTTTGCCATCAAACCCAAACCCTCTTATCCCCAGAACCTGCTGCTGAAGCTGCTCCTGTGCCGAAGGGCTCAGGCTGTGATCAATCCTCACCTGCATTTCCAGCGTTGGATTTACAATGCAGCGCTTGTTCACGGCATCTTCCTTGTTGGAAGGCGTCAGTAGGAATGTGTGTCAACAAAACTGAACAAGTGTAAGCGCCAATACAGACAAGTCTGATAATGAAACATGAGTCACTGTTATTCAGTCATTTCTAATGCACATTTTGCAGGGAGGCTCTCTCTCCTAGGAGTCGGCACCACACAAACTTGTGAGTTTGGAGGTTTTTTAAGGAGAACACTGTGATTCTGCTTCTGTCTTCCCGGGGCTGGTGCCTGTGATCCCATTCTGCAGCCCACTGCCCCGATCCCTTCACACCTCCATTCCAAACTCCAGGCATTAGCCCCTCACCCCGGGATGGCCCACCACTTACACTACACATGGCATGGCTGTGACCAGGCGCCTGCCGGCCCTTCAATGCCGTCCTTCCTCACAGTGGTTTTCATTCCCAGTGTCTCCCCAGCCCTAGGAATGAGCTGGCAGCAGGGAGGGGGCTCTCAGGGCCCCTCAGCCACCATCAGCACCCCAGCATTGCTGCCAGCCTGCACCATCCGGAGCGCCATTGGCTGGCGTTAGTTTAGGGAACGGGCATCTTCCACTTGGGCTGGGCTGAGGAAGAGTGTGGTCAACCCCAGCACTTCAGCAAGGGAGGCTTTTCCCCATAAAGTTATTTGCATTCTTACGTTTTGATTTGGGAAGGGGCAGGAGGTGTCAGGGATGTTGCACCTCTGCTGGAGTCTCTTCCAAGAGATTTGTTTGACAATGTTATTCTTACTACGGATAATAAACGCACTCGCCAAACATTGCAGCACGTCCTCAGTTTCCCCTCGAGAAGCCTGATTTTTTGAGCAGCATCTTGCAATAAGCATTTAAAGGGTGACCTCTTGCTGCTGTAAGGTGTGTGGGGAGCTGAGTCCTTTCCAGGCGTTCCAGCTACAGTGTTTGGCCTTTCCTGCTTTGATTGAGGAACTTCGAAGAGGTCAGAAGTGTGATTTGAGCTTCTGCTGCTTTAATAAATGAAAGGCTGCTGGAAACATTCCTTTATGGAACTTCCTTTTATGCCAAGTGTCCATCATTTAATTCAAACATGATTTAGTAATATAAGCAAGATTTCAAAAAGAGTAGCTGAACATCCCACTTGCCCCTCTTGCTCCTCCAACTTCTGTTTAGCTTGAGCTCCAGCACTACTGCTGCAGGGAGGGCTTCAGCTTCTGACATAGCAAACAGGTAGACTAAGCTAATTTATAGCTTTGGTCTTTTTATTCCATCCCAAAGTGGCAAAAGGGAAGGCTTGTCTCTCTCATGGGTCACCTTTAACAGCAATTGCTTCAGCCAGATTGATTTCAAAATCAGGTGCTCTGGAAGCAGAAGCCACGCTGTATTTTTCAAGAGCACTAAGCAGCCCTAAGAGCAATCTGACCTTCATTCTTAATAATAAATTCATGGGGAGGGGAATCCATCTTTGATTTTTCTGCTTGAAGCACTGTCAAAAGCAAAGCCAAGGCATGACACACACAGAAACATAAGACATCTTCTGCAAAACATCACAAACCTCTCAGAGATTTCCTTTTCCTGGGTTTTTACTCCGACATTGGAAGAAAGTCTGACAGCTCGTCCACAAGTACGTTACTTTGGAGCAAAGGCTGGTGTGAATTTAAAGTGAACCTATTCTAGACTAAACTAAACCCACTTGGAGTGGTTTTCAATGTAGGGTGCAATGCAGCAGCAAAGGCTGGGGAGAATTTATCAGTAAGTAGCTACATTCAGGCACTGCATTAGACTGGCACCTTCGTAAAACATCTGTCGAGGCATTCCAAGGGCTAAAACATTGTCTATTGCACCTTCCAAAGGAAAATGCCACACACCAGTGTTTTCTTCTACAGCATCCCCCAAATGATGTGATCTGTAGCCTCTAGCCAAGTCCAGGTGATGGTAAGCTGAAGAGCATAAGGAAGCAATGTTGTTTGAAGATACTGGGCACTTTACTGCTATTGACAAAACAATCCGCACATTTGTGTCCCAAAAGCCTGTAGCTGCTCAGTTACTATAGGCAGAGCCTGGAAATGGTGAACGTTAATTGCTTCTTGTATTAATTATCTTTGTATCTTGCCATGTTGCTGATATACTTGGTATTGAATAATGTACTCTAACTCAACGCTATCCATCCGCTTTATTCCTTTTATCTTCTGTCAGGCATAGCTGGGAAGGCAGAACGGGAATGTTTATTCTAACAGGTTTAACCCTTAGGGTAGCAAGAATTAGGAGAGGCTTTTTTCAAGCTTGGCTTATCACCCATCTAGAGAACCTAAAGGTGTGGCTGCAGTCCACCCAGCTCCTCTTCTGGTGGAGTTCCTCAAACCCATCTCCCTGCTTTCCAGCACGCCTAAACCCAGCTGTTATTCAGCATTTTCTCCTTCGCAATGGGCTTGATACACCAATAAAAGGAGCTGTAAAGGGGCTCCTGGCCAGCATCACCCTAAGTAAGCTGCAGGAATCCTTTCAGCCACTGGTTAGCTGTCCCTTCAGGCTTCTAGCAGCTCGTCTGCTGGAACAGATACACTTTGTTAAGTAAGCTCAACTTTTTGCTGGAGCTGCTGTGATCACTGAACACACAGCAGAAGGGATGAACACCATCTGCACACTTAGTTAAGCCAGTTTAAAACTACAGAACATACGTAGAAAGCAGGTGGCTGCAATTGCACCTCTGTTGAGAACCAACTTCAGATAAACCACCATGAAATCATTATCCCTTCATTTGGCATTGAAGGCATAACTGCCACTTATTAACATTCAAGTTATCTCCAATCAATCTTTGTTTAGAAAAAGAAAAGCATCTTTTTTTTCGTTCTACATCAAGCACTTTATGTGAAGGTTAAAGCTGTAGGAAATGCTTTTCATGTTGACAGTGATGCCAGTGCTACCCAGTTCCCTCGCAGGGTATCACTGCAAAAAGGTTGCAATTTCACCATTCGTTATCCCTCAGCAAGCACCAACTTTTACAAATCACAGGCAGGTAGATTCAAGCGAGTATGTCAGCAATAACTGACCCCAGATCAAGCAAACCCATAGCAGTCAAGTTGAACATACGGGTGCTCAGAATGAGGGGAAATTTCAACCAAGAGGAGCAACAGCTGGAATGCGCAGAGGACCACAGATGGAGAAAGGGGAGGTCCCTTCCAGCTCTGAAAACTCTTGATTTTATAAGAATTAATCTGATATTTCCCCTCTAGAAATAGTAGCTTCATTGTTTCAAAGCAGCTTTCTGGAACACATGACTTCAGTCCAATACATGTGTGCGAGCTCAGTTGATTTAGACAGGTACCAACTGCTCATCAGAAAGCCACAGCCGTCCTGGAGAGGCCCAGTCTTTGGTGCACCTCCCAGCTACCATCCACCCCTGCAGCATAGCACTGGGGGGTCTCATCCTCACAAAGTAGAGTTTATAATGATTGTATTACCTACCCTCTCCAGCCTTGGGCACACTCTGTTATCAATGTGCTAACCCCCAACAGTCAAGACAAACACCCTGCCTGGCTGCTGGGGAAGCGCTTGCTACTCATCTTCTAACATCAGCTGAATCCTCTGGGTTACTTCTGTCAGCATCAAGCACCGAGAACAAAGGCACAACATTACAGGGATCTCATTAAACATGTTTGTTCCAAGAACAAGAAATGCGTCTACTTTCCTCTGACGACCTGGGGAAACAAAAAAACCCTTCAGCACAGAAAATTTATTTGCAATTGGTTATGAGCATTTGAACGGTTGATATGCAGTTTAAGGAGGAAAAAAATAAACTCTGTCCTAAGCTTTCTATCCCAAGACCTCGTGGACAGCATTGTTCTTCTGCCTTGAACAGAAAGCAGGGATGTACATAGCTGCAAACATCAACACACACACAAAAAAGCCCCTCAGGATATTAAGTGAGCCATTTAACTAAGTATTAAAACCTCTGCAATTATTAGTTTATTAGTATCATCCAGGATTCAGATGTTCAATATTTCTCCTGAAGTTATACATAAATGCAAATTGAAATAAGAATCTGAAAGTCAAAATTGTATAACAAAACAATACTCCATCACAAAAGCGTGTAAAATTACAAGAATGCTTTCTTTTTTTTTTGCCTTTTTTTTTGGTTTTTTTTTTTCTTAAACACTGGCACTTAAGAGAACCATAATTTTGTAACCACAAAATTGCCAAATTGTCCCCCAAACTGGTAAGCAGGTATATGTGAAAATAGTTACAGTTGCCAGCACTTGAAGTTTTACTAAATATGCAAAAAACCCCTTAGCTTTGGTTTTGGAAGAGAACTATAGTTGACCAAATTAGACATTGTTGGTATACCATAAACATTTCACTTTTTAATGCAAAATTTAATAAAATGTACTTTTCCATACAGCTATATTTAACTTAAAAATGGGCAAACATCAAGAGTGCGGTATAAAACCTAACAGGAAAAATACATCTTATCTCATTTTCAATTTGAGACAATATACAGCTTTGTTTAAAGGGCTAAAACTAGAATTTCAAGAATACAAATATGAATTTACATAGATTTAACAAATAATAATGGTACCATTTATAGAAATCTTAAGAAAGAAAATTCATTTCTCGTGGGCCATTTGCTACCAGGAGAGTTTCATGGTATAAAGCCTGTGGCCATCACCAGACCTGTCACCAAAAAATAATATGGTAGTTTCATGCTTTTAACTTTACACATTTTAGGTACGGTCATCGCTCGTAAGTGTCCAGAGATTTACAAATCCAACTTCCATTACATGGTAACGGAATCACACCTGTAAATGTCTCCACACCACACGGGCAGACGCTCTTCCTATGGGTCCTTCTAGGACAAAATTGAACATTCCCTCCCTCCCCGCCCTCCCTCGCCCCCCAAGTATGCCATTCCTGTAAAATTGAACTCTATACTTCTCAACTCTCCAAGACTGGTAAACTCATGCAACTCAATAGAATATTACATTTCACAAAAATCTGAGCAAGTTTCAGGTTGTTGAGATTGAATTTTGTGTTGGTTTGTTTCCAGTTATGGAAGAATATTCGTTCATCATATGCCTATGTATTTCTTCTCTTACCCTATCCCAATTATGCAGGGTACGCAGATCAAAGCTTTGTTTATCAGCTGGTTATATGAAAGATGAAAACTGTAATATTCCCGTGATCCCATACGGGCATTCAATAAAGCAAAAGATGAGTTCCCCTCAAAAAAAAAAAAAAAAGGAAAAAAAACAAAGAGAAAAGAAAAAGGGTGATTTTCCAAGGGCACCTATTGAAAGGACAACAATACTAATAAAAAAAAATTGTATTTACTTAGAAGCATTCAGAATGTCAACAAAACAGCTGTAACTTTTCTTGTTTCTCCTTTTCGCAATTACAGAGTGGTATTCAGTTAACAGAACAACAATTATTTTTTATGATGCATCAGAGACAACTGAAGATGAAAAAGGAACTACATCCCCATGTAGAACTAATTTGTGCTGTGCACCAACAAGAACCTGCTTTAAAACTCCCATGCCAATTTACAACCCCCACACTGTACCAGGCAAGGTTAGTGGCTGTTGAAATACCACTAAGGACAGGGCTATCTAAAGACACATTCGGTAGTGTGTTAACTATACAAAAAAAGAGACACTGTACAGTTTAAAAACAAATCTTACACAGCCTTACATTTCAATTTTGTTTTTTTTTTTCTTTAAAAGGAGTGAGTTGTGTACAGGGGGGTTAAATGCTTTATAGACAAGAAAGAAATTGCTCTAAAAGAGACTTATTCATCATCATCATCATCTTCATCCTCCTCCTCTTCCTCTTCTTCATCATCTTCATCCTCTTCGTCCTCATCCTCATCCTCCTCCTCCTCCTTCTTCTTCTTGCTCTTCTCAGCCTTGGCAACTACTTTTTTGCCTGCATCAACCTTCCCTTTGGCCCGGTATGCAGCAATATCCTTGGAGGAGAAAAGCAGGAAGAATCTCTCAAAGATGTAACCAGCCAAGTGCTCTGAGCAACTGCTAATTGAAGCATCCACCCTCCCAAGGGATCTGCCCCTTCTCCACATCCACAGGGGTAGGACTGTGCACTGCAGCTGCAGTTACGAAGGGGGCTGAGGCTCAAGGCCAGAGAAAGGGGAACCCTCTAACATAGAAATGATACTGGCAAGCTGGAACACACTGAGGAGCCTCTGCTACTTGACTTCTGGGAACAGGTTGAAAAAGCTGCTGCCTCGGATTGTAAAAGCACAGCTGAGCCCACTGTCCCATAAGGAAATGAAGTAGGGAGACCTCTTAAGGTCCCTTTGTTGCCCTACCTTCTACAATGCCTAAGGAAAGGCACAGGAAAATCCTTGTCTGAGGCACAGGATTGTAATTAACCATCAAGAACACCTTGGAATGACATGCCCTAATATTTGCAGTGTTACACCTCAGTGAAGAGCAGTTATACAGAATTCTGCCTAACTGAAGTTTACAAAATAAAAGGTGTAAGAACTTGATTAAAGGGTAGACAGTGCCACCTTCTGCATGCAATAAATTTATTCCAGTCGTTTATAATGCACAAAATTCAGTTCCTGTTACAGGGAAGTCAAAACTGTACCTGGAAGGCCAGGTCAGAAAAGCAGTGAAGACTTCCCAACTTTGTGCCAAAGTAATAAAACCAATTACGTAACAGAATCTATCTACAGGACTGAAACATACCAGCAACAGAGAAATGTCAACACATTTATGCAGATGGCCCAAACCTTCCAGTATTCCCCACCCAGCAAACATTACACCACTAATCTCACAGTTCCTGCAGACTCCCTCAAAGCTCAGCATGGAATCTGCAGAAGATATGATATCCACTAAGTCAAGCAGTGAAACCCCATTTGTAATTCTAAGAAATACAGGCAGTACTAGTGGAGATCAATAGCTGGGAATAAAGATTAATAATTCTACCATTTAAAAAGTCTCTCGTGAGTTGCCTTGGCTGTATGTACAATTACCATGCTGAAGAGTTTAAGCTGCACAGGAAGGACAATGTGGGAAAGCTTCGACATCTGCAGTACCTCTCCAGCACATAATTAGGACTCAAAGGAGCCACCTTGATCACTAAAATGCTGTAATTTTAAAGTAGTTTTGTTTGCCAGCAGGAGAAATACCAGAGTAAGGTCACAGCACACAAATGGCTATATGTATATGTGGTATACATTAGCTATAGGTGGCTGCTGATCCATTGTAAAGCGTCATCTGGGGATGCTAACACGGATCTTCTCCTCCCTTAGTTTCCTTGTGTTGGGATAGGAATCTGCCTCTGGAAATAAAACCACAAAGTGCTACCCTGTGTGTGCAAAGCAGTTCCACAGCTCCCATCACGATGGGGGGATTTAGCTTTAATAATCAAAGAAATTGTATGATATGCTGCTTTGTATGTTTCTTAACTACGTTTAATTACAAGAAAGGAGCAGGACACAACCCAGGTACTGGGAAAAACACATCTAAAACTAGTATCTCCTCAGTGTTTTGACATTATCACAAGAATAAATTTAAGAAAGCTGTGTATTGGTAATCTTAACATTCAGGGATGCTCATCAATCCCTCCAAAATTAGGGAGAATCAGTTTATTCTTTACTTGTGTTACTTAATACTAACAACTGAACTCAGATACTGCTGTGACCTGTGGTTTCAATAATGAGACAGACACCATGGCATCCAGTAAGCCATCACTGATGGTCTTGAACTACAGATGAATGCAAACAGCTCAACACAAGGGACTGCAACTTAGTGTTATGGTAACAAACCTCAGGCCTCCTTACTTTTAGGGTATTTTCCAATAAATACGATCAAATTTGTCATTGACATATTATAATTTGCAGCATCAGAGTATATAAGGGGGAAAAAAAAGTCTAAATTAAGGCTTGACCTCCCCAGAACATCTCCATAAATGTCAGTGTTACCTTTTCATACTTCTCCTTCAGTTTGGCAGCCTTTTTTTCATAAGGCTGTTTATCATCTGCAGCGGTGTTGTTCCACATCTCTCCCAGTTTCTTTGCAACATCCCCAATGGACAGACCAGGATGTTCGCCTTTGATTTTTGGACGAAACTCAGAGCAAAACAAGAAAAAAGCCGAACTAAAGAGGAAAAAGAAGAGAAAATATTATTTTAATTTTAGACTTTAAAGTTTTGTGACCCTAGCTGCTTTTTCTTAAGAGTGGTTTGGAAAAGCACCTACAAGCGAGACAAACATTAATGACAATGGAAAGCATTAAAACTGAACAAACTACTTTGAAAACTTAACGCGTCCTTGTTTCTTAAGTAATGCCACACATCTGGTCTGATTTTCAGCAGGACCCCCAGAAGGGCAAATTTTGCATATCATCTGCTGACAGCATCTCAAAAACGAGAACAGGTGAATGATGCCAGAGGAGAAAATTTTATGTCAGAACTGTTAAAAGATGGAGAAGCTGCATTATTTGTTACAAAACTTACTATTTTCAGATGACAGCATCAGCCCAAGTAAGAGCATTCACTTCTACTGGAACTTCCCTGTTCCTTTCAGCATTAACTCCACTTCATACATACACAGACGAAAACTGTACTGCTACCAAGTACTGATGTTGAGCAGAAGGTGAATCCAAAGGCAGCTGTCATTCTGTAGTGGCTGAAGTTTTAATTCTCCAAGCTGGTTTTATTAGGATCATCCCTCTAACCTGTTCTGTGTAAAAGGCTGTAATTTTAAGTGAGCTGCCAACCAAAAACTTTGCTCAAGCAGGTGACGAGAGCAGGGCTCGAAATATTTCATTGCCATTTTACACTAGAATTTACACTCTTAACAGAAACTGGAAAAATCAGAACCACATGTTGTTGGGTTTTGTACCTACTTTCGGAGGCTGACATTATTCCAGCTCTGATAACATACGAGCCTGGAAATACAGACCTCGTATTTCTAACTAAAATTTCTACCCATCTGTATGCTACTGGTCAGGAAAACCAACATCGTCTTTGCGTTTCTGAAGCTCCTAAACCGGGATAATATGATCACCTTATAAATACACTGCAGTATGATGGTCCTGAACTACATAAGCTAAAACTACAAATCTACTTACGGAGGCCTCTTCGGTGCATTTGGATCCTTGAACTTCTTTTTTGTTTCCCCCTTAGGTGGTACATAGTTTTTCATTTCTTTTTCATAACGAAGCTTGTCGGCCTTTGCCATATCTTCAAACTTCCCTTTCTCCTTAGAAGACATAGTCTGGAAGGCAATTACAATCACAGAGTATGTCAAGTTGGAAAGGACCCATAAGGATCAGAATGGTACGTTAAGATTCAAAAGCATATCCAAGTCCATTCAAAAACATGAGTTGTGGGAGCTAAAGGTAAGGCAAGAACAGTGGACTGTTACCACTCATCTTGTAACTGCACTTCATACTTACCTAAAACCTGAACTTTTAAAGACATCATTTACAGTCTTGAGTAGTTTCACACAAAGCAGTCACTTAGGGGTTTTGCTTAAACTAATGATCAGGGGATGCCAACATGGATCCCCAGTGGTTATTCCTACCTTCCACCGTTCTGAGCACTTTTTTGAGAACTCTGAAAAGTTCACTGAAGCATCTGGATGTTTCTTCTTGTGCTCCTCCCGGCAGGTTTGCACAAAGAAGGCATATGAAGACATTTTACCTCTCGGCTTCTTAGGATCGCCTTTGCCCATTTTGGACGATTTTCTGTAACAAAGTGAAAAAGACACCTTTAAAACCTGTACTTTCTACAAACCAAGGGGGGAAGAATAAGCCACAATGAAGGATCAGAGCAAACACAACCCGTCGGAGCAATATTCCAAGATCATACGATGGGAAGAAGTTTCTCTTAGGGACAATTTACAGAAGATTTCCATCACCGCTGGTTGAAGTGACCTAGACATGAAACCTGACATCTCAAAGGACCTTCAAAACACGCATTTTTATTTGCAGGGGATCAGACCTGCCCTTTCTAAGCAATATGAAGGCAACTACTGCAGTGGAGACTGCAGTTCATGGTGATCACTACTAGTGTATTAATCATATGCTTGAAAAGAATAAGTTGTAATGAAAGGAAGGAAAAAGAACCAGACTACCCTGTCTCAGCTGGCCCTCTGGGTTACTGAATTCTCTCTTTCTATAGCCTGTGTTTCTATCCCCCTCCCCTGAAGGCCCTGGATACTCATTTACAAAATACATGCATTATCTTTTTAGAGGTTGCACGCCATAAATTATCACCCTCCTTTTATGCATACTGCAAGAGCTTATTCTCTCTTTGTATGTGTACCTAGAAATACAGGAATGAAACACCACACTCAGTCAAACATGTTATAACCAAGCCAGGGATGCTGAAAGTATGACATTTACATACGAATGGCAGAGCTGCTCCCCACAACGACTATCTGACTCTTTCAGGGACTGAGAGGGAATGAAAAAACACCTTCCTGGAACTTTCACACCCAAGTCAGACATTCAGAGTATTTCTTCATAGCTCCCTGGAAAACGCCACTTGCACACTGACAAACTCAGCTCTTCAGCAGGAATTGAAAGAAACGCCTAAGAAAAGGCAGAAACGAGTGGCACGCACCGCCTGTCCGTGTTGCCACAGAAGCAGTATTTCCTATCGGTCTGGCGGACAGACAGAAACAGATTTCTGCTCTGTGACTAAACACGTCCGGTTTGAAGTTTCTATCAAGTAAACAAGAGGGCTGAAGAACCAGGCGCGGCTCCTGCGTGCCATGGAGACGTTTCCAGAGCCAACCGGCACCCCGGGCTTGCCTAGCGGCTGGGGGGCATGCGGGAGGGCCGGGGGGACGGAGCAGGGGTGTTCCACAGGCTGTGGGAAGGAACAAGCACCGCGACCCCGGCGCTGCGACAGTGAGTTGGCGTTTAAAAGCCTCCTTCCCGCCATTTTGGACGCTTCCCCTGCGAGGGGGGCAGAGAAAACTTCCCAAGTCCCTCCAAAGACCTGCTGGGGGTGGGGGAGGAGGACAAAACGGAATAAAATAGAAGAATAAGGAAAAAAACTGAGTCCGGTTACGACGAAGGAGCTGTGGAAGTTTTATTCTGCGTTCGCACCAAAGCTCGCAGCCCACGGGCACCGAGCACATGTCCAGCGCCGGCAGCCGAGGCTGCGGCTGCCCGCAAGCGGCGACCCCCGCTCCCCGCCACCGGTCGCAGCCCCGGGACAAAGCGCCCTCCCGGCCGCCGTCCCCGTGCCCCCGCGGCTGGGCGCGCCGCCCCAGGCCTGCCCCGCTCTCCGCCGCCATGAGGCCTGCCCGTTGAGGCGAGGCCTGCGCCGCCGCAGCGGCGGTGGCGGCCGCCATGGCGCAGGCTCCTGGCGGAGGAGGTCACCCGCCGCCGAGCCTCCTTCCATTTTGTGCGCTGAGCAGACCGAACAGCCCGCCTCCCCCTCCCCCTTTCCCCGCCACCACACCCCCCGCGGCCCGGCGGGCAGGCCACGCCGCGGGACCCCCGCTGAGGGACCGCGGCGGGGCAGGGCGGCGACCCCCGTCCCGCGGGGACGCGGCGGCGGCAGCGGCTGGGCGGTGCGGAATGGCCGCTGCCGGCGTCGCCCGCGCTCGGCGCCGCGCAGAGAACATGGCTCCTTCCTCCCTTCCCTTCCCTTTGTGTGAGCGCGCCCGCTACCCTGGCGCACACGCTCAGCCATTGCAGCCGGGGGAGGGCGGGCGGGGGAAAGACGGGGAGAGGTGGGTGGGAGCGGGGAGCCGAGGGGGGCGAGGCCGGCGAGCTTCCAGCGCCTGCCCGAGCCCCGGCGTTGCGAGCAGAGCCCCGGCGGGGACCCCCTCTCGCTCCGCTCCCGCAGACCCGCGCAGTCCCTGGGCCGCGGGCCCCAAGCTCGGGCGAGCGGCGGCGGCTGCAAAAAAAAAAGTTCCCCCGAACTGCGCCCCCGCCCGCCCGAGCTCCTCTCTGCTCCGCCGCCGCTCGCCTTGTTTTCTCGCTCGCGGCTCCCTTCAGCCATGTTACAGCCGGGCGGCCGAGGGGCCAGCGGCTCCCCGGCCCGCGCCACGCTGCCCCCGCGCTCCCCGCTGGCCCGCCATGGGCCGGCGGCGCGGCGTGGCTCGCCCAAAGCCCCCAGCCGCCTCGCCGCGCCCGTGCCCGCCAGCTGCCCCGCCGCCGCAGCGATGGCTACGGCGAGGTACCGTAAGCGGCTTACGGCGGGGCACGGCGCGGCCCGCGCCCCCCGCGGCGGGCGACCCCCGGTCACCACGGCTCCCCGCCCGGGCGGCCGCCTTCGCCCGTCTTCCTTTCCTGCCTCCCGCCGCCCCGCTTCCGAAGTCGCCCGCCGCCCGCGCCCCTGGCGCCCCCGCCCCGCCCCGGCCGGGGGGTCTCCGCCAGGGAAGGGTCTCCCGGGCACAGCTCGGCTCGCCTTTGTGTGCCGGAGCCAGAGGCAGCGCTGCCCCGCGCTCCGCGGCCAGGCAGCGGCGGCGGCACGGCGGCCAGCACCGGCTCACCGCCCGGCTGCGAGCGAGCGGGCGAGCGCGCCCGGCCGGCCCGACGGCCCCCGGCGCGTACTCACCGGTGTCACAGTCGGCACGCAGCCCTAGCTCGGTCCCGAGCCCCAGAGACGCTACCCCGGCCGCCCGCCCGGCCCCAGCGCTGCCTGGGTCCCTGTGTAGCCCGGTGCACCGCAATGGCTGTGAGAGCGGGATCGATACGCAGCCTCCTCACACTCTCAACGCTGGTAACATTACTCTCAACACAGCCCCATCCCCATTGGCTGCCGCCAAGCCAGCCGCCGCGCCGATTGGCCGAGGCCCTTCCATTGTCCTGACCAGAGAGCCCCGCCGATTGGGCGCGGCGCGGGACACGTCACTGAGGATTGAAAGGGCGCGCAAATATAAAAGTGAGCTGAGGGAGCCGGGCGGCGGCGGGAGTTGGAGTTCTGAGGTAGCGGCTTGGTGCCGTGCCGCCGGCTGACAGCAGCGCGGGCCGCCACTGCCCTGGCCCCCGTGCCACGGCTCCCCGCGCCCGGGGCAGCCGCCCGCTGCCTCTGTGGGGATCCCCGCACCGCCCCGGAGGTAGCAGAGCACCGGCGCGGCCGGCGCTTTCCGCGCCCCTTCTCTCCAGCCTCGCGCCGTCCCGTTTCACGGACGCCGGAAAGGAGGCGCAGCGGGGCTCGGGGAACCGAGCCCGCGTTTCCCCGCGCCTCTCACCCGGCTTTGCAGTCTCACGGCGCGGGCCGGCACACGGGCTGCTGCGTGCGCTGCTCTGCCTGCGTGCATGGCGCTGGGGGGTGCATCGGGGTTTTTGCTCCCCGCAGTGATCGAGTCGGAAGGTGCTTGTTTTCTTCATGGCCCCCTGGGTGCAAGGAGTGTGGGGGGACAGGGGCAGGCGGTCAGGCCGGCAGCCCCCCCCCGGTCCTCAGCGCTTCTGAAGCCGCCCCAGCAAGAGGCAGGCTGGGCAGGGGAAAGGTTGGCAACCTGGGCCACATCTCACCTGTCCTCCACTTGCACTCTGCTCCTTTGTTATAGTCGCTGCATTGCACGAGTCAGATGTACAGAAGTATTGAGCAGAAGGAATAACCCTTCACATCTGCGTCACTTCACTGGTGCAAACAGCATTGCGAGTAGCACTGCCATGACATCCAAAACCACTGTGCTCCCTTAAAGGGCATTGTCAGTGCACTTACTGAGTAACAAACTTGAAGGAAGAGAGGGGTATGTGGTAACAAATGTTCATGTGCAAACAGTCCATTTTTACTATCTGCATAATTACCATGTTCTCTTTAAGTCCTCTCTTATCATTGAAGTTTCAAAGGGTTTGTGGTCTGGTACACACAGATTTGTCCTATTTTCATGTTTAGGTGGCCTACAAAATTTTTAAGGATTGTACAGAGCATCTCTTAATGTGACCTGCTACTGGTATCGCCAGGATAACAAGCTGTTACAAGGGAAGAATGGCTTTTAAGATGTATTCATCTGATCAGAGTCCAGTAATTTCTGTTCTGGATCCAAAGCCTGAGCCACTTGCCGTTGCTGCTTGGTTTATGATTGTTGCCTCTTACCATTTCCCCACTTCAAGCTGGTGCTTCTTTCAAGACCTTGCTCTTGAGAAGACAAATGAATTCAAAGTCTTCCTTCACAATTACCAATCATTTGGCAAGGTACCCTAGAGAATTCAAAGAGCCTTCTATGTAATGACTCTAAAACTGCCTCATTTGTGAAGCAGTGCCGATGGACACATGAAGACAGCAGTTCTGCTTTGTGAGATCATGCGAAAATACATGAACAACAACAAGCACTAATGTTGCTGTCTTTCTTAGGGAAAGGTTTTTCTGGCTGGTTTGTCTCAAAGTTGAAACCTTTACACAGAAATGGAACAGAGGAAAACTGTAACAAGTACAAGCAGTTACATGGCTTGGTGCTCAGGAGCCCATAGCTTGGCACATACTGAACTTCTTTGAAGTTCCTTCCATCAAAACCAGACCCAAAAGGCAGGAAAAGGCAGGCATTTATTCCCACCTGTTGTCTAGAGCTAAGAATTTAGCAAAATGCAAGTGATGAGGAGGTTCTGATTGTATGACATATTCATGTCATGTTGTCATATCCCTTCTGATACTTTACAAACATTCCTCCTTCTGCAAACCTTACTCAAGTCCAAATCTGTTTTACATTACACTCCATATGACAGGTGCAGTCACTGAGATCACTTGGATAACCTGAGCCACCTTTGACTTGATGCACAGAGGCTTTGCCCACAGAATATTCAGGTCAAAATGGAACAGCCCCCTGTGAGTCCTCCAGAAACAATAATAATAAAAAAGTACATAGCTGCACAGGAAGTTTCAAAACCCCTGTTTAGTAATTTTGGTGTTTTGCAAACTAGAGTATACTTTGGGAAGAGCCACAAGGATTGGATGTCTCATTGCAAAGCAAGAGTAAGACTGATTCTATTAGATAATGTGTTTTCAAATACCTCAATTTTTACAATACCTTTTGTAGCTACTTACAAAAACGAATAGAAATGTTTGAAAGGAGCCTTTTGGTTCAATTTCTTTTCCACACAACGCAAGCTGAACTTGGATGGAAACATCAGCTATGTATTCTCAACCTCTTTTTAAAGCATCCTTTTGGTTTGCATTTACTTTAGAAGTAACAGAGAAGGCCTCTCCAAAGACAGACCTGCTCTTCTAACCAGTGTATTGTTGAGTAGGTACAGAGAAGTTCCAACTGAATGATGAAAACAGAGTTTTATTGTATTTAAAATGATCCTCTCACTTCAGCGCATTCCCCGTGCAGCTCACAGCTGAAGATTTCCAGCAAAAACAAACAAGGACGGAGATCCCAAGAAGTACAAACCACCTGGTTGGCAGTGAAGCCTGATCAAGAGCGAGATGCAGCTCCCAAAATAACCTTGTGAGATGCCTTGGTGAGACTCCTTCAGCAGAATTTAAGTCACAGTATATAAGGAGCCAGACCTTACAAAGTCTCTGCCTACTTCATCGCTGTGGTTGCTGACAGAGGTGAGAAAAGCTTACATCAATTCCAGGAGACCCAAGATGTGGGGCAGCACACTTCCCTTGGGCAAGAAGGTTGCTGTTCCACACCACGACCTTCTCTTACAGATTTTGCTTTCTGTGAAGGACACTGCTTACTCTCTCTCAATGGTTTTGGCTGGAAGGCAGAAGACTTCATAGCTTGCTTTGACAATGAAGAGATTCAGTGCCTCCAGATTTTGTCACTCCATCCTCCCTCCCAAGGAAGAAGATCATTGTTTCTTCAGGTCAAAATTGAGGGAATATTACAGTGAAACAGGCACAATGAAAACTAGCTTTATAGTCAAATCCGAAGCTACTGTTAGGCTATTTTTAATGAGATCTGAAAACCTTTCTCAATAAAATTGTTACATTTCCAGCTCAAAATGAGAGCAAAACATCTGCAGAGACAGAGCACCTGGGCACATGCTGGAACTGCTGGTGATTAGGGTTGTCACTGCTGTTTTCCAACACTTCCAGCCATACAGCGAGCAGGTTGTTCACAGTGCATCTGGAAAAAGCACTGGCTGTATTTGCCCTTTTCCTGAGGCTACGGTGCCAGCCTCTACACACCCCAGAGGAGCACAGTTCTCAATTGCTCATTAGGTGTAGACTTGTAACCAATTTTTTTCCTCTGGTTTCTTATTTAAAATCTTCAGGAGATACTTCAAATATTTCCTTAAAATAATTTCTGGAAGAGGAAGACTCCATTCAAAGAAATGAGAGTTAGCATGTCTGTAAATAGTAACAATGCACGGAATGTGCTTTGCTTTACCTTTCTGTCTGGATTTACTCAGACTGTGTCAAGTAATCTGCACATATTGCTGGCTCTCTCCTATTAGCAAGCATTGCCTAGCAAACAGGGCTTCAGAAGGCCATTTGTCCTTTCAGCATGGATGAGTGGCTGGCTAGGCTGTATGTGTGAGTGTTAACTGTGGAGCCAGACATGGTAGCCTCGAATGACTAAAGGAAAGGGTCTGGGAGAGGCAGGCAGGGAGCACGGATGGCACCTGTGCCACTGTAGTAGTTTCCTCATCAGGCTTTGTGCGTGAACCAGCTGATTTTTGTTGACATATGAACCCTGCAGAAAATTCCACCATTTCTAGAGCTGATATGTTCTTAAATCAGGCTCAGCACTTACGCAGTGCTTTTATTTGTACAATGGATAACATTAGAATTTGTACTCTTTATGAGGAATTAGCTGTTATACAGTAAAATACCCAAGAAAACCTATTTCCATAGCAAAAGTGTATACTATACATGCTGTTCAGCTCGTAAAGTGGAAAAAACTGATGAAGCTATGTCAGCGTGGACTTTCCTTCTGATGATCAGTATGCCATGAACATTTTCTTACAGTGAAAATGTGTATAGAAAGTAACTGTTTCATGGTAACAGTAATGTAAATTATTTACTATGATGACATTTTTGATTCCTTTAGCATCTTATTCCTTATCTACAAGTATATAACTTCTTTAAGTGCCTCCAGAGTTTCAGGCAGATGCAAACTGTTCAGCTTCAACAGCAAAAAGGAGTTGAAGGAATGCTCTTCCAGAACTGCACTATTTCTGAAGTCACTGACCTGTTGAGATGTTCGATTTGCTGAGAGCACAACATGCAATGTAACATCCACTTATCCCTTCAACTTTCTGGAAACATCGATTCTAATATTCCATTCCTCTCCAAAATCTCCAGACCATTTATGTGATCGTACACTCAAGTCCACCACCACAATAAGAGTTATCAGCTGCTTCTAATAACCTCACAATGTTGCTGCCCACCTTCATAGACACTCTCCTCTAGAGGCATTAGTACACAGCTTCTCTCACTTCAGTCTAGAGGCAGGTAAGTTTCTGAAGCTGACACCACTATTAGACTTCTACACCTGAACAGACAGAATCCAACCAGGTCTAAAATGATGAAAAATATCTGAGATTCCATTCTTTCTGTTTTATCCAGCCCAGAAGATTCAACAAGTTATGTTGCCTCATATCCAGGGACGGATAGCCCTCAATGCTGCATGTTAAATTGGAAAGATTCCTTGAGCCAGGTATAGCGCTGGGATAGAGCTTCTATTCGCATGAGTTTTCTGAAAATACACAATATACAAACATCACTCTGACCCGTACTCTGATCCTTTATACAGGACTCCATCCATACCTGCAACACAGGCTAAACCGCTTGCTTCTGAATATGTAGAACACACCTTAACACCAATACAGACCCTGATATTAGAAATCCTAACACAGTATTATCTCCACAAAACAGGAAAATAATGTGAATTTATGGGATGTGGATATCCACAGAAATAGGGGATGCAGCACACATCGCTCTATCTGGTAACTACAGAGGATCTACCATGACATCTATGCTGCGTACAAGCAGTTACACGAACTGCTGGGGGAAATACAGCTTCAAAAAGTAACTTGCATAGTTTGACAGGACAGTCTTGACCTTTGGATGAATACAGCCCAGTGTATATGTTTGTCACTGAGTAGTGTCCATCTCATCCCTGACAACGCATGGCAGACAATGGAGAGTTTCTTATTCATTTGGGGAATTGTGCACATACTCAGCAACTTCATTAACTTGCTAACTTCCCAGTGTGATACAGTGCTCAAGGAAGGTTACAAGTACTACAAGTTTTCAGAGTGAATCACTTAAGGAGGGCAAAGAACATATCACGGAAGAGCAGAAGCAGCCTCAAAAAATGCTACCCTTTCTCCATCTCTCTCCTTTCTGTCCCCATTATCTCCTCTTTTCCCCCATACTCCGGTGCTAAAATAAGCTGGAAAATGCACTGTGGTGGCTGTGCCTGCTCACCAAGTACTGATCAGTAGCATTATTTAATGGCAAAGTATTTTTCTAGCCACCACACCTCTCTCCACACCCCCAGAATAGTTACCCAGTGTCTGTTATACCCAGTGGGTGCTGCACTGGTTAAACACCAATTGTATGCAGCCATCTCAGTTTATTACTGGTTCAGGAAAGAGGATCACCTCTTAAATGCAGAGAACTGAAGTCATGCTAACATTCTTACAGACTGTGTCCAGCTTCTGTCATAATTAACCATCCTGTTCCTTCTATTGTCTTCTTTCCCAGTGCTGTCATCCCCCTTTATTTAAGGACTCTACTCCAGGACTTGGGAGACCCCAGAGAAGAAACTGAGGCAACCTAGGATGTAAGAAATTACATACTTTGTATTGACTAAGCCTGTGATACCAAAAGGCATTCAAGGGAATACACACTTCTCTCATCTCTTTTCCACAATAGACAGTTGTTTTGAAAAGACCTCTGTCAGGTCATTATTGCAGGTAGACAACTTCTTCCCCAAGCAGAATCGTGGTATTGAACTTTTTCATTAACACACATTTGTAGTCTAAATTTATTTAGATTAGTACTTTCTTAACTAGAGGCCATTTGGCTTTCTATTCTTTCCTTGTGCACCTTCACTCCTTTCTCAGGAGTCTTGGAATGCTTTAAGCCTTTCACATTCTCTTAATTCCCCTCTTTTTCTCATTTACCATGTTTCTATGAGCTTCAGTTTTGCTGAAGCAAATTTAAGTCCCTTACTGAATATGCCCAAGTTTCACTGAGTGAATACTGCCACAATGGAAAGGCATTGTTTTTGTTCAAAGTCAAAAAGCAAGACAGTTCAGATAGAAAGTCAATGTGGTGATCTCAAATTTGTGTCAGACGCAAAGGTAGACAAACTTGCACTAAACAGATCTGCAGCACTGAGAGTTTAAACAGTCTGTAGTTCAATGTAATGAAAACCTCATGGTTTCCATGGATCTGGGAGTGTGGATTTCATTCAGAAGCTGATATGCATGTTACGTATAAAAGCCACTGGGTAGGGTGAGATGCTTTGGCCAGGCAGGCATCTCCTTAGTCTCCCTGGGGTAAATTTAACTCACCCTTGTCCTACAGCATGGATAAAAATCAAAGCGAATAGCCACTCCTTTGGTAAGAAATACTGAAGCAGTAAAACTTTCAAGAGCCTCTTTGAAGCTCTGGATTTTGATTTTTGAACTCACATGACTTAATTATGACAGCTTTTGTAACAGAAGATATTCTTGATACCATGTTATTTTTTCTTTTACACCATAATAGATCACATAACTGTTCCAGGGTTTCAAAATATAAGCAAGTGGCTACTCATGGGATTAAACAGATGTAAGGGATGTGTCTATTCACGTCCATTCAGTCTCTTTCCAAGACCCACATAGTCTGTTACTAACAAAGGTTTTGCATTCAAACCTACAAAATTTTGGCATGTACGTATTACTGTGTTACCCATAACACTTTGGGTTTTGATGTATCTTGTTGCTTTACTATAAAGATTATTAGTTTTATTTCGCTTCTGTCTCCTTAAAAGCTTCAATACAAATACTTTTGCAACCCCTCCTGCACACCCACTGTTGCTGTTCTGATAGCCCTTCTGAAGCTTATAAAGCAGTTAAATGTTTTTTAAATGATCCATCCTTTTCTGTCACTAATAATTACATACTCAGACGTGTTGAGGTCATAGTAAGTGGTTGTTTATTCTATCTGATCTTGTAAAACCATCAGTTTCTGACCATGCATAACTAGTGAAGAAATTAAGTATGTGACTAGAAAAATACAGGTTTATGTCTCTTTTTTTTTTTTTTAATAGAAAAAACAGAGAAGGAATAGAAAAGAGCCACAAAAATGATTTGAGAATGTGAAAAAATAATGAAAACTATAAAAAGCTCAATCTGTTTATCTTAAAAAGAGGGGGAAAGAGGGAGATTGAGAAGTAACATGATTACAGGATAAAAGCACCTTCCTGGGGAGAAAATAGGGAGTACTAAAGAGCTCTTTAATCCATCAGAGAAAGGCATAACAAGAATCAACGACTGGAAGCTGAAGGCAAACAAATGCAAATGAAAATAAGGTAGAAAATGTTTAGCAGCAGGTATGATTACTACTTGTATTATCCTAGTACCTGGAAGCCAAGGCAAGTATCAGAGCTCCCTCATACCAGGTGCTGGGGGAAAAAGAAACACAACAATGCAACCCGAAAAACCCCAAACCAAAAACCTCACCCTAACCCAACAAATAGCAACCAGAAAACAATCCCTGCAAAAGGTTAGAAACAATACATAAGATGAAGTAACATAATAAATCAAGGATAATATTATCTGACATGACAGGCAGTAGTTTCAGGCCATGGTTTCATGATACAAAGTGTTGAGTTGAGATACCAGCCTACGGTGATTCTGCCCTACACAGAGTGATTCTTCCTGCTTCCACAATTTCTCTGCAGCTGTGAAACTTTGATCCTTGTTTTAAAAAAGGGTTAAAAGGAGGGTTTTCATTTTTTCTTTACATCAAAACACCAGTGGAACTGATGTACTTTTGCAAGTGTTTTGACTTTTATGAGTTTCAGTGAATGGCTCAACCAAAATCTTCGTAACTACCCATATATCTCAGTATCATCTCCAGTGCTGTTTACAGGACATCTGAATTTGCCGTGTTACTTGTGGGAAAAGACTGCATGACCCAGATTAAAAAAAATGCAAAAACAAAGCATGAGGTTTCTTTATTTTCCCCATAACAAATTGCTAGCCCAGTCATCAACTCTCAAGTGCCATCCACGGATAAAGTAGAACACTAACAAAAACTGAAACCTAGCCCATGGTCTGGCAAGATTTCTCTGGAAAGAAAACCAAAATACCAAACTATCACCCTAATCAAGTCTAAAGATGCAGAGATGAGCTTGTGATTCCCAGCACCACTGCTCTGGCTCAGGTGTCTACACACCATCCTTGGTAGCTACAAACACAACAGGTCACTACAGTTTGACTGGGAAGAAAATTAAAGGGGTAAGCCAAGAGTGGTATTTTCCACTTGAAAAGTATTTGCTACCTATTTTTCAAACCAAGGATCACATGGGCTGCCCCTGAAATTCATCCTGAAATAAATGGGGAGTCTTGAGGAGTGCTTCCTCTTATCTTCCAACAGAAAAATACATACAGGAGAAAACACCACCTTTGATTTCCATTTCTTTGTTTACACTATTAGGAGACTACAGCAACACACCACACACCCCCCAACATCTATTGCACTGAGAAACTCCAGAGCAGCTAATTTCTTGGGCTGGGAATGCTGAAGAGAAAACAAAAGCTAGGGCAAACTCTCCCCAGACAGTCCCCGAGACTCGAAATTATACTGGGTATAGCCATGGCATTTACTACCCAGCCTTCTTCCTGCCCTTCTTTCCAGAGCCATCCTCCTCCTACCGGCTGATGCTCTGTACTTCACTAAGCCAAATAGTGACATTCCCATACTAGACAGGGAAATTGTTACAACCAGTTCTAAAAACATTAATTTTTCTTGCTCCTTGTTAAAAATACTTCAATCTATAGCTATAATAAGCTACACTAGAAAAATTCTATTTCATTACAAAGTTTAAACACTTTATAGTCTTAATATTTGCCCTCATAGTCTGCTGAATTGTTCCACATGACTGTGGCCACCGTGTGTGCGCAGGACACACACTGCTCAGGAAATGAATCAGGGCTGTGCATCGAATTAGATTATTTATAGGCTGGTATATGTGTTTGCTCCAGAAGTTGTGCAGAGAGCAAGACAGACAACTACAGGAAGAGAGCGATGGGCATATGGTTAAGACAGTTGAACGCCACATAGCAACACTCAGTTCTGCCTCTGTGTTTGCCATCAGCTCCTGTGCAGAAGGTGCAAGTCAGACCAAGCACCCTGGCAGATAGCCACCAACCCTGGCTTCCTCATTTTCTGGGAGTCCAAACTGAAACACCTTGGCCTCTTTATGTAGAAATTCAAAGCAGCTGATTATAATGGAAGCTTTGGCTTTTGAGGGAGAATGGAGCTGGAGGCACAAGGTTAAAAGGCAGGAGAACCTGATCAGTATCATCGACTTGACTACTGACTGAAGAAGTGGCTCGGTTTTCTCCCTGGTCAAACAGGACAATGGTGCTTTTCTGTTGTTCTGGGAATATGCAAAAAAACCCATCAAATACTGTGAAGCTCTTAAATATCACTGTAATAGGCCTTCAAAGAAAAAAAAATAAGGCATTTCTGATTCTTTATATACAGAGAAAGTTTTGGATCTTTTAATCTCAATTATCCTACATTGCTGCATACTTGCTTTAAAAAGTCTATACAATATAAACACCAATATGCACAGGGATACAGCATTTCCATTTCCCCCCCCAACTGTATTTTTAATGTGATTTTGCGAAGTGCTTTCTAGCTTTTATCAGACCTATTTAACTTTAGTACTCAGTGTAACTGCAACATGGTCATATGGAACAGGACAGGGAACAATGCAAACAAAAGATATTCTCTGGTTCACAAAAATACAAGATGTCCTCACTCTCAGCTGTATAGTATGTCATGTAACCACAGCCACAGAAATAGAAAAGCAACAGGAGAGCTAGTAAAAGTTAATGCCTTTTCCTAGTTATTTTATTGGTCTACATCACAGGATATCATCGTATTGGAAGCTTTCAGTAGTAGTAGGCTACTAAGAAAACAGCACATTGCAAAATAAAATAAATCAGATCTTATTTGTGTTCAGCAAATAAAAGCAAGCCCACTAACACCTTTAAAAGTGACCTCAATAGAGTTCCAACAGTTACTCTGACTTCCAAATCTGAGCTTAGAGAAATACCACAATGACTGAAAACACAGGTGATGATCTCCATTTTTGGTAGGAAGCCACTGAATGTAAAAATATAACACAGTAATCACAGCAATCATAAGGTTTTGGAACATGACACAACAGAAATATTTTAACAATCTGTGACAACATCCCAAGCACATGGTGTCTGAATGCTATTAAAGTAGGTGTGCAGGAGACTCAAAGACAATACCATTTTGTAGGATAATTTTCATGTATTAGAAGCAAATAGAGGAATAAGATAGAAATTTAGGTTGAGGCCTACAATCAGATCTTCAGAGTAGAAACTCGCAGTCATCCAGAGTCCCACCAATTCAGTCAGGCCCCATGGCTATTGAGGTCCATTTGAACAGATCCAGCAGCAGGGCCTAAATACGTAAACAGAAAAAGGATGAAATCAGGTAACACAGCGCACAGCTCTAATTAAAGAGACACTAAACTAGTCCCAGAAAAAATAATCTGTTTAGATTGTTACAAGATTTACAGTTTTACCACAAAACACTGCAGCTACCGCAAAGTCTGTAGTGATACCTTACATCAAGAGGTTTATACAGCATTAGCCGATCACAGCATATTCTCCTTCGGGCAAACATGAGTACCTGCAGTGTGTTTGCTCACCTCCTGCATGCTGCTGCTTTTTTTTTGGTATTTATATATATTTTGGTTTATTATTTTAAATAAAAGAGTGGCCTAAAAATCAATAAAGGTGACATTTTTATCTTCATTAACTCTTCATTTCTACACACGTAGATTTTTTAGCCTCTTAGTAACATGGTGACAAAAACTAAAGATAATCTTACCATATATTAAAACACTAAAACTGACAGAAAGTAGTAGTATTTCTATAAAAACATTCCCTGTTATGCTTATCTGAGAGCTTTGAGAACTTCTAGCCTGGCACTGTGGTAAGTAGCTTATTATGCTGGTGTTTCTTCCTAACATACTGATAAAACCCCATGGTAGCCCACACATAGTATCATATACAACTGCCAATAAGAAAATATACTGTCACAAAAACCTGTCTACTTTATAAGAAGGTTTGTCCACTGAAATATACAACGGCAGTGAAGACACTACAGGAGTATCAGGTTTATGGTCAAAAAGCATGCAGAACCACAGCTACGCTGTGGAGTATTGTGTCATCCAAACTTCAGCAGCAGCATCTCTCGTCCATCCCAGGAAGGGGTCCATACAAATTAAAATAAACACACTTTCTGTTAGCAAAAAAAAGTTCAGGAGAATCAACTCTCTCTGATTACTTTCATACCTCCTGCTTGATAGCTTAAGATGCAGCAAGACCCTTCATATAAAATAAATCAGTAAGTTTAAAAAATATTCCAAGATACATGAGGACACAAACATCTGAAATTCATTGAAAGAGATGTTGATTTGCCTACAGCTCTGAAGGAGAAGTAAGGACTCACACTGCTATTATCACTAGGTGGGGAAAAATTCTATATACAAAGTTTGCTATTCACTATGCATTAAATTATGGGCATTAAGATGCTCTTTTTTGCTGAGATGAGATGCTAACTTTACTTAGACTGCTTATCAATGAGGCACATCATAAACATGCAAGGCAGAAGTGACCTCTAAAATTTGTGGGAGAAGGCAATGTTTGTCTTCTTAATGCTGGATTTAGCTCAGGATAGGTATCAAAATCTTGATTTCCATTTCAATGTTGAATTCCCACTTGCACACCACATGCATGTCAGAAACCTGCAAAAGGTAAAGAACCTGCAACACCACACTTAGAATATAGTGTCAGATTTTGATTATCTCAAGAGAGTTACAGACTAAAACCTGGCTGTCACTCAGTTACATATATGTGGACAGGCAATTTTTAATTTCTCTTCCCTGAGCATGCTACACACTGTAACACTTTAATCTGGACACCTAACTACCAGACACAGCAGACAGCCTTCTTGCTCTTGCGAAAATGCATTAACAGTTTACATTTCAACAGCTGGTAGTAATGTATCTATTGTGAAAAAATAACAAGAAAGAAAACAAAAAGCTGGTTTTTTTTTTTTTTGCTTTGGGTTATACCCCCCTGACACTGAAGTTGCCTCATCTCTGGTTTAAATGAGAAAAGCCTAGAAACAATTCTAATTCACTCTTATTTGCTACCATGCCCGTACAACTATGCACCGGTGGAAAACTAGCCAAGAGCAGATGTTATTTCCGCTGCCCTTTCCCCAGTCCCCCTTCTCAGTCTGAGTTGTGGGACATGTTGAAGGGGAAGGAAAGGATGACTGTGGCTGGGTATGGGACCTGGCTACAAATGCCTTAAGAAAGCTGAAGGCTTCCTCCTCCTGGGGAGAATTCTTACATCATAGGGAAGGATCAGAATAAGGAACGGAATCAATTAATTGTATTACTGAAGTACTATGGAGTATAGTTATTAGAAGACTTCATAATTTAATTGTAAAGAAATTACTGAACTCTATTGATTATTACTGTAAACCAATTCATTATTACTGTAAACCAACTAAAAAGATCAGTGTCTTCCTAACAAATGCAAATCACAACTTTTCATGCTAGGCACCCCACTGCAACATTACAAATCTAACCCAACAATTAATGTCCAGTCCTTGGTGGCAGATGGGGAAATATTCTAAGTAATATTACCTGGGAAGCAATCATAGGAGTGAAGAACTCCAAATAATAAACAATTCAGTTACATTTGAGAACAGATCTTTAAGGTTTTCATACAAATAACTTAATTGCTGATGACATACACAAAGCTGTGCAGCTACACCATCATCACCCTGCCTGTTGCTCAGATACAACTCCAGCAACACCTTAGATTCCAAATTTATTCTAAATTCTGAGATTCACATTCATAATTTTCAGATACTTTCAGTACATTTCCAAGACAGTATTTTTCTTAATTCTTCCAATCAGCTGAAGCATTCAATCAGATTATCATCATCATCATTATGTTTTCTTCTCTGCTTTTGAGAAACGCAACCTAATCTCACACTCATTCAGAAAACTGCTGCAAAGACCCTTTTCTTACTTGATCACTTGGAGAACACATCACTGTCTCCACAGCTCTCCCTGACTTCTGTAACACATTACTTGCCTTCGCTTTCAAGGCCCTTCCTCGCTTATCAGCACTGCACCTATTGTTCCTCAGTTGTGTCAGGAAGACAGCTGTGGTTTGCTACCATTTGAAGCTGGGCCAACTTTTAGGAAACATAAAGCTGAAAAGTTCGTTAGATCACACTGTCTGATGCGTTTATTACTTTGTGTTTGACCAAAACACTTTCAAAACCCCTCACTTTTGACTGAAAAAAAACCCCAACATAAAACAAAAAAAGGTTTGAATTCTTGTTTCTCTTCCCTTCCTATCTCCCACCCATCATTCAGTGTCAGCAGTCCAGCTTCTAGCTCATCTCTCACCCACGTTACATTTCAAACAAACCTCTTGAGCCTTTTCCTGTTTTACACCTTACACTTTAGGGAAACTTCGTTAAATATTTGAAAACACACTTCACTGCTGTCCTTCAAAGCTTTCTTTGAAATTCAGCTTACTAAAATGCCCCTACAACCCCCATGAGCAAATAAGGTGTATACTCACCACCTATTTTAAGTATCTAAAGTAGGCAAGTGTGGGATGTAGGAGATGGATCCTCCAATACAGTAAACAGAGACGTTTCTGTTGAGAGTGATTTTGATCACTCCTGAAATATTCCAAACTGTCCTCTTAAAGAGTCTCTGGATAAGCTGTGGAAATGATCTAGGGAGATCAGTCTCTGATTTAGGTGTCTGTTGGATGCCTGAGGTATGAATACTCCCCCTCAATTCCTAGTATTTCCCTTCTCATCTATGTATATTTCCTCTTTTCAACAGTACTATATTTACACTGCAAGTATTTAGGATTGCAGATCTTTTCAGCCCATGTTTGAGTGGTGCCTAGAAGCACAGGAACTTCAATGCCTAAGTAACACAGTAAAACAAAACCAGTGTTACAATGCCATACTGTATTTTATTAAACAGTACCTGATCATGTAATTAGCACAGAATGATGCACGCATGCCAAGTAGAAGACGCACAGCTATGCATCAACTTTAACTTTGTTATTTTCTAAATTCCTGAATCCTATAAGAAAGTGCTGGAATGTGTTCACTGCTGGCACCAGTTGCTTTTTTTCCCCAGTCTGAATGATGGGCAAATCCTCAAGACAATTCAATACCGTGAAGGAGAGAGTAAGAGTGATGGGAAGGTATATGTAGATCCAGGACACATACAGACCTTTTGGCAGAGAAAGCAGGGTGAGGGAAACAAACCATGGAAATCCTTATCATGCATGTGACACATGTCATAAGCTTTTTTCTGAAGTCATCCATGAGAAAATAGTAAAATATAGGACTGGTAAGGTAGAAGTATGAAATATAAGGAACGCCTTCCTATATGCTGAGTTCATGCCCCACAACACACACTTCTCCCCGTTAAATTTATTGAACTTTAAATACACCCTATTAAAAAGATTTTAGTAACATGAAAAATATCCCTAAAGATCAAAATAAGGAAGTAAAGCCACCAGCCATATTTTACATCATACAGGAAAATCTCTGAGTCTCCAGAAACATGATTGTGGCTGGGAAAAAAGAGAATAAAACATTATGAAGAAACAATGAGCTTCAAGAAGTTACTTGAATCAAATAGGAGTCTCACAAATTTGAAAATAGCACAAACAATAAGCAAAAGTCATACTAGGCATCATGTACAAAAGAAACAGAACAACTACTACTGATGATGATCTAGTTCTTGCTCCAGATCTATTCATCCAGGTAATGGAAGTTTTCAAAGACAAAAGAGAAAATTTCCTCCTGAAGCAAGCAAACAAAAAACCTAAGACATAGACAAGCAGAGATCAAAACCCAATGAGAATATAAAAGCAAAATACTGGATTAATTGATCTATTTCATCATAATACATTCCATTAATGGCAAAGAATTAACTGCAAAGTGTCTCCAAAGAATGGATCCGGTTCTATGTTACGGTATAGTTGTTAATCATCCAGAAATGGGGGTGAGGACTACAGCATAAAATCTGCAGTCATTTAGGTTACTATGAATCAGGGAAAAGTACTATTAATAAGTGGACCCCCAAAACGCCAAATCAAGTTTAAATTATTATAGTTCTGTCCAAATGGCTAGCCAGGATAACTTATGTGTACAACAGAAAACAAAGGCCGCAGCTATTAGGTCCTCACCCCATTTCAGTTTCTCTTAATCAGCAATAAAAACCTATTTTTTGAGCAGATCTTTTAGGATATCCTTCAGGAATCAGCTGTGATAGTCCTCTGCCTCAGGATCTTGCTTACCTTGCCTCCCATAAATCTTAGGTCATATTGCTGCCCACTGTTTTTCCTAGTTTGAAATATAGGTCTTAAATGTATGTCTGCAGTCTCCTCTCTTGTTTGGCTAACTGGAAAAACAACAGTGTGTGTAATATACTACAACCTTGTTGCCATCCTCCTGCTGTTAGGACGCAAGGTCTTCCTCTGGCCCCGTCCTCTGTCCTGTGGCAGACAGATACTGCTGGAAATGATGTTCTGGAAATGGTGTCCTTCCTTCATCATCAGTACAAGCCATTTCTTTAACCCTTTGTTTTGCTCTTTCATCTTATGTTTACAAATACATTTGCATCCATCCTGCATTTATGCCAAACTCAATACTTCGGTTACAACTCTTACACAGTCTTATGCTAGTTAAACTGATCTGATGCAGATCAGTGAAGAAAAAACATGTTGCATACTTCTACCTCCTCTTTCCTTTGACGTGCTCCTCTAATCTTGCTACAATAGCAGCAACCATCACTGGTGAGCCTGCTCAGGGAGAAAACTAGGAGAAAGATCAACCTTTTACTGGTAAGACTAGAACTGCTTTTTAAACAATGTAGTTCCATGCACTGGATCACTGAGGCAGGTGATTGCTAGTGTCAAGTGCAAGGGAGGTGGTAGGCCTCCCTCTGTTTAGTGCAAGCTGCTCATTCAAACATGCAGTAATGGGAAAGCACACCAGATGCTTTGGCCTCAGGAAAGAACCAAGGCACCACTTCAGCTGCTTAGTGAAACACTCTGCTCAGTATACCACTACAGTAAAAAAAAAGCCCCAACCAACAATAAACCAGGCTGCTTAAACAACGGAGAATTAGAAGAAAGCCAGTGTAATAGGATTATAAAAATCAATGCTACGACCTTACCAGAAAAAAAAAAAACCCAAACAATAAAAACCCACACGAGCTACAGGTCACTCTTTATCCAGAAGGATACTAAAGACCCAGAAAAGGTTCAAATGTGAGCAGTGCTAAACATGGAAAACATTCTATGAAAAAAAATTAGGAAGTTTAAAATCAAGAGTATTATGTGTGGACATATAAAACAACAACTGCTTTAGAGAGGTCAAGTCAGACATTTGTATGCTTGCTAATTTATAACACTAGGGAAAAAATTACAGAGAAATACCCAAAGTGAAGAAAATTCAAACTTGATCAGGAGAAATGTCTTTCATGTCATATGCCATTTCTCCATATTGATTATCAAGGAAATTCAGTTAAAAATATAAAAACAATGTCCTTATTAACAATAGCATAGATCAAACTGGTTATTACATAAAGAAATCAGGAAGAAACTTATTTGGAGTTAACATCAACTGAAGCACTGTGATGTATTTACTCATGAAACAGGAAACTGGTTTAAGCCAATGTGATAGCTCCTATGTAAAAATGTCAATAAAAAGAACAGCAAGTTGATTTCATCACTGAACTTTTATGTACAATCTCACAATAACTTTTCCTACAGTTTGCATTAAATGCTATTAATTAGTCATTTTCAACAGAATGGTCATAGAAGATTTTGAAACAACTAAAATTTGCCCACATTAAGCTCTTATGTATGCAATAAAATCAAATACATTAAAAACTAAAATCAGCATCATTATAAACTCATTTTCTGAATCACAAAAGGTTCTACCTAAAACATGGTTTTCCTCATTTCCAGTCATAGCCAGTTTCCTAGAATTCTATCTATTTTTCGAAGACCTAAAATGGAACATTTTCTGCCTTGCTATTTTTTGTACAGGATTGTTTTAACAAGAATCCTCATCACAGATCTTGCTAAAAAGCACCCAAAAAGTGACTACTTACTGATCACCTGCAAACAAGGGAGTCAGAAATAGCTTAAGCACCAACTTCTTAGTACACCACCACTATACTGTTTGTTATCTTGATTAGATCATCCTGTTTTAGTTTGAAATGCATATTGCACAGCAAAGGCTAGAAAATACATTACCCCATTGTATTAGTCATGTCAAAAAACATAGAGAAAACTATCATTCTTTCTTGAAAAGCAAAGAGTCTTAGTTTTATTAAGATAGGCAAGGAAAAAAATGAAAGAGAGCATAAGGATGTGGCTTCACAGGTTTTGAGATTTTTTCCCCACTGTGTCTGGGAAGGCAAACAGAACATTATATTGTCTGGGGGTGGGAGATAGTGGGAAAAGAGGAGGGAGAGCCCGCCCACACTGCCAACACAAGGATGAGCCTTCATGGCTTAGTTGGTGACGGGGTCCGGTGAACAAGGCAGAAATAAATGGCTGAAGCATCACACAGTATGATAAAGGATACAAACGAAGGTGCAAAAGGTCAATAACAGAGACAGCACAACGAACCAGAAAGATTGCCTAGGAACTCTTTCCTGGAAAGAGACAGTGAAGCTAGTACCAGTATGACAGAAAACAAGAATTTAAAGAGCTACATAAACTTTGTACAGTGACACTTCCATGTAGGCACGGGTATTGGTTCTGCTAGAGAGGGGAATTTCATGTACATGCTGTCTATGTACAGCTGTCAGTCCAGGAAGACCTTACTGTCTTGCAGCATTTCTTGCAATGACAGAGAAGCTGTCCGGCATAAAAGCGAGCCAACAGGTTGCAGAAAGGCAATACACAATTTCTGAACCCAAAAGGCCCTTATAACATTTATGTTCTGAAAGCAGCCGACCATTCAGTGGAATGGGTTGCCCAAGGAAGTTGTGAATGCTCCATCTCTGGCAGTGTTCAAGGCCAGGTTGGATGAAGCCTTGGG